>NKDA01000066.1:0-28146 GCA_002872375.1 Eulimnadia texana
GAGCGGTTGGTCGCAGGAGCAATGGGTCTGAGCTCGGAAAACAGGAGCACTGGTGTCAACTTTCTGATACAGGGAAGGTCAGTATCCTGGAGAAGGAATTCGAAGGTTCTGCACCACTGACAACGTAGGGACCACTGTAGCCGTGGTGGTTTGCGTGACACGCGAGGACAACCGGACTGCGAAGTTGGGTTTGGAAGGCGCCAGATGTGCCCGGATTCTTGGTACCAAGCAGCACTAATCTGGAAGTCGGAAGAGCAGCATAACCACGATGCAGCCGAAGCACGGATCGAGGAATCTACAGCGATGGTCCGCTCAAGAGAGCAGCTAGGAGGAAGTCTTCCGTTTGGTCACACGGGAGCCGGCAGCACTGAAATTTGTAAACGTCGACAGTGTGGGTCAAAGCAGCCAGCAAGAGGACTGCCAGTACAGGGTAAAGGCTCGCCCGGTATTAAGTTGCATTAGAAATTGCGTTGGGAACCAGTCGTCACCAGGCCAGCGAAACTTGGCAAACTGAAGAAATTCAGTTCTGCGTTGGAACCGTTGCAGATCTGACTATTAGGGAATCCTTTAGAGTACAAGACGTCAGCAGTTGGGGACGATACCCGAGTCCGGAATCCCACAACCAAGAAAGCAGCCAACCTGAAGAGATTGTCTGGTTCTCCACCTTTGTTCGAGCTTCGGTGTCACAGTTCCCCTTATCTAAGGGCACCGAAGCGCTAGAGCCTGCCTTAATGAGTCATCAGCCATCCTTACCACCGCAGTCGAACCTGCCAAAGGAAGATGCCGACGCGGATCGGACTTGGGACCCAGAGATCGGTGAAGGCTGTCACCTGTAACTCACCCGGAACCGACAGGCGGCCGAGAAGGAGTGGCAGCAGAAGACGAAATGGACGGACAAACCCAAGACCGGTACATGCATTCAGCCAGCAGGAAGAGAGCTATGCCTCCCCCCGGAACCCAGCTCTGGGGGGGGGGGGGGGGGGGAGGATGTCAGGCGTTTTTGGTTTATTCTGTGTTCATGTTGCATTTTTGGGGTTGAGTTTAAGGGTTTTCAGGGAGCAAAATCCCTCGGTGCTAAGTTCAATTTCTTTCGTTAGTTTAATGGGAGAAGCCACCGGGGTAAGTTGTCTATTTCAGTTATTCGTATTTATTCTTAATTCTGTTGTCTTTGGTCCTGAGTATGTATTTCTAATTCGTTTAAACAGTCGAATTAAACGGGGACTTCTAATTTTCGACATACACTCCGTACTAGAATACAAAGGTCATAGTCCAGATTTCCCTTTCCCTCTTCCCTTATTTTCCCCTTTCTGCCCTCCCGCAGTAGAATACAAGGCCATAGTATAGATTCCTCCTTCTCCTTCTTCCTGATTTTTTTTCCCTCTTCAGCCTTCATTTCCCCCTTTTTCAGGGAATTTCCTTCAAAGTGGAAACACTGGAATCAAGTTTTTTTTTGGAATGCTTTTACAACTATACAGTCACTTAGTATACACTTTACAGAGACTGTACAATGAATTAGAATAAGAATAAAAGCCATAGACATCATCATGGAACGTGTGCTGGAACGAGTCTCTTGGGGTACGGGCCAAGGGTTACACGTTCCCCCGCACTCAAGTGATGAAAAGCCAGGGGCCCCGTTCGCCACCAAGTGCCGGTCCCTGCCCGAAACCATCTGCTCCCAAGCTCCTTTATCCCCAATCCTTTTTTCCCCTTTAACTCTAGTTTTATTCCTGAATAACTATTTTCGTTATATTTAAATCTATTAGAACGATTTCCCTTCATATGATCAGCACAGAAAAACATTACACGTTTAGTTCAGGGGTCGAAACTTCTAATATACTTTATACACCTAGACCGTGTTATCACTGTTATCAACCTGTTTATCTCACGTTATCTCCGTGTTATCATATGTTATCAAATAATCTTGGTAAGCTTCTCCACGGAGTTTCGGACCCTTGTTATAGTTATTACAAGTTATTACTAATTAGCAGTGTGGTAAGTTAGTAGTAAGTAGCAATATTTGTTATAACTGTTTACTAGCAACCAAAATGTTATTAGTAGTACTGCTGGTGCTAGGACTAACTCGTACTACTGAAATACATTACAATTTTGACTACAACTACTTTTCAGCATATAGAATTGCTACTAGTACTTTCTATGATGACTGCTAAATCTATGGCGCTTTACTACTTACTACTTTAGATTAGTAAAAGCAACCAGAAATGTATTTACTAGACAGTTGGTGCTAGGACTAACTTGCTACTACTTAAAACTACATTACAAATTTTGACTACAACCACTTTTACTACCAACTTAGAATTGCTAGTAGTACAATGATGACTGCTAACTCTATGGTACTACTTACTACTTTAGATTAGTAAATAGCAACCAGAAAATGCATACTAGTACTTTGGTGCTAGGCTAACTTGCTACTACTGAAAAGAACTACCAATTTTGACTACAACTACTTTCTAGGCAACTTAGATTGCACTAGTACTTTCTACGATGACTTACACTGCTAATCTATGGCTTAACGACTTACTACTTTAGATTTAGTAATAGCAACCAGAAATGCTATTACTAGTACTGTTGGTGCTAGGACTAACTTGCTACTAACTGAAAACTACATTATAATTTTGAGACTACAACTACTTTTTACTAGCAACTTAGAATTGCTAGTAGTACTTTCTATGATGACTGCTAACTCTATAGCTTTACTACTTACTACTTTAGTACTTGCGGACACTAAATAATGAATTATAGTACATTATTAATTACTAATATCATAAAATGTCCAAGTATAAATCTTGTCCAGGATTTTTTGCGGGTCTACAGCTTTGTCCATTAACATAATTGCCTGGAACACAGGATCGTGCCTATTGGTAGCGTTCTGCGGACTTGCGCAGAAAATCAAGATTTTTTTCTGCCTATGAATAATATTTATTTTTATAATAAAATATTAATGGTGTTTAAATTAAATTAAATTAATTAATAACAATAAATATAATGTAATGAAAAATATTTATTTATTTATATTAATCGATTAATCAAGGGGTCGGAAACTTTTCCACCAAATCTTCAATACAATGGGGGGTCCAGAAACTCTGATGAAAAGTGTACGAAGATTATTTGATAACATGTGATAACACGGTGATAACAGGATGATACCAGTGATAACAGGATCGAGGAGTCCAAAACTTCCAGTAATTTTCGTACACCTAGGTCATGTTATCACAGTTATCAACCCATTATCTCCATGTTATCTCCTTGTTATCGTATGTTATCAAATAATCTTCGTACACTTTTCAAATGGAGTTTCGGACCCATTAAACATGATGATAAAGATAACTTTCCTAGGTTAACGAAGATTTATTGAAAGTTTTCGATCCTTGGAAAAAGTTATCGAAGATTATTTGATAACATCTGATAACACGAAGATAACATGGAGAGAACGGCTTGATAACAGCGATAACATGACCCAGGTATACGAAGATTGTTGGAAGTTTCGAACCCCTTCGGAAAAAGTTACGAAGATTATTTGATAACATCTGATAACACGGAGATAACAGCGGTAACATGACCAGGTATACGAAGATTATTGGAAGTTTTAACCCCTTGGAAAAGTGTACGAAGATTATTTGATAATATCTGATTACACGGAATAACGGGTTCATAACAGCAATAACATGACCCGGTATACAAAGATTATTGGAATTTTCCCCCCCTTGCCTTATTTTAAATTTGTTATTTTATAAAATAGTCTGGATTGTTTGTGATAGTTGCAAACCCCCCTGTTGGAAGTAACACACGTGTTTGGTTAATTTATTGTCTTTTTCAACGGAATATAGATTCAAGTAGCTCTTGCTGGAACAATAGTTTAACTATTCATCAGTGTCCACTAATCTTTATTTTCCATTCATTCATTTCTACAAATAAACTAATAATAAATAATATAATAATAAATTATATTAGAATGCAAGAGAATAATAAATAATAAATAAGGGTGAGTAGCCTCTCCGAGAATAAATAAATAAATAATAATATAATGTATAGTAAATAGTAATAGTAATAATAATATGATAATAATTGAAGTATATATAATAATTTAGTAATTGTTAACTTGACGCGTTTCTCTCCAGAGGTAGTAAAAAAAGGACGATATCGATTTTTCAAGCCAATTTTTTTTAACTGAGCAAAGTAGAAGAAAAGTGAACATAAAAGTTAATTTGCGAAGAACTTATCGACGTGAACCCTTTTGCTTGAAAACCTGGAGTCGAACTAACTGCGGATTTGGCGATTTGCAGAAAGGGAAATCATGAACATCAAAAACTCCTTGTGCAAAATCAAATACAGAAAACAAAAAATGCAAATTAGCCTTCGGGCCGCAGGATGCGGTACACAGCCGGCCCTGATTCCGGTCCGGAATCACTTTACGGGTTGGGAGACTCTTTCATGGCTTCGAGGAGACATAACTTAGCTACGGCGTCGAGTTAGGTAACCGGACTTGGTTTTGACGGTAACAGCTCGGATTCGATTGTCGGGGCCAGGAAGTGTTTCCGAGACTAATCCAGTTATCCACTGACCGCGAGGGGCATTTTCATCGCTGATCAGGACTAAGTCACCCGATTTTAACGGCGGGCGCTCTTTCAACCACTTTCTTCGTTCCAATAGGTGGGGGGTGTACTCTTTCATCCACCGTCTCCAAAAGTGGACAGCGATTACTTGGGCTGTTTTCCATCTTTTCCTCGGACAGGCTTCCTCCTCAGAGACGACATCAGGTGGAATCGAGGGGTTTGGTCGACCCAACATAAGGTGGTTGGGCGTGAGGGGTTCCGGATCACGGGGATCAACGCTCACGTGTGTCAACGGTCGATTGTTCAGTAGCGCCTCTACTTCAGCCAAAACGGTGACCAAGATTTCGTCGTCGACAGTACGGTTTTATCAGGACTATCCGGAGGGCAGATTTCGCAGATTGAATTAAACGTTCCCAGGCGCCACCGAAATGTGGCGCAGACGGAGGGGAGAATTTCCACTGAATTTCTTTCAGAGACATGAAATCGGCAAGCTTCGTCTGATTCAGCCGCTCCAGACCTTCTCGTAGTTCACGTTCCCCGGCGGACAAGTTAAGTACCGTTGTCGCTATAACACACGGCAGGAGTGCCTCGGCGACTATAACAAAGCGTCTGAAGGACATCAAGAACGAGTCGGTATCCAGCGAGTACGATAGCTCCAGGTTGTACCGCTCGAGTTACGAGCAGGTGAAGATGCACCCGTAACGCTTTTCAGTTCGGCGGTGATGACTACTTGAAGAGGACCGAAGTAGTCAATTCCGGTGACATTAAACGGTGGCTGATATGCTTGAACTCGGTCCCGCGGTAGTGCACCCATCAGAGGGGTCTGAGGTTTCGCGAACCATCTCCTACATTCAAGACAACGCCTTACGATCTTTCGCACAGCTGCGCGACCTTTCAAAAGGCCAAAAGAACTGTCGCAGCTCACTCAGTACCCGATCGGTCGATCCGTGGAAGGTCTTCAAGTGGAAGTGACTCACGATGGCTTCGGTCAGCGGGTGGGTCTGGGGAAGAACTATCGGATGTTTGGCAGTTTCAGGGACGTCCGCGTTTTGAAGTCGGCCTCCAACCTGGATCAGTCCGCCCGCCACCTAAGAACGGAGTTAACTGAATAAGACGAGATTGGGCTGAGACTGGCCGGTTTCTGCGAAGAGAATGCAGTTCATCTCGGAATGTAGCTTCCTGTACAAGGAGGATCAGGCGACGGAAACTATCCTTCAGTTCAGCTGCAGCTAATGGTCCCACGGCTCTCTCGGCACGACGCTTACGACAGTTTTGTGGCGAAGCGCAGGATCCACGCGACTGTTCTCTTTCAGGCGGTGAATATTCGACGTCCGGGTGATCAAGTCTGTGACGGGACAGTCGCTCTCAGTAGTCACGCTGCCGGCCCATATGGGGCCTAGGACTTCAGGGTCTTCCTGATCCAACAGGTGAGCCGGCCCGTTTGGTACGCACACCTCAGCGTCCAGCAACCATTCCGGTCCCTGGATCCAATGTCTCTGAATGAACGCCTTACAAGTTAACCCACGGGTACACAGGTCGGCCGGGTTGAGCTTCGTGGGGACGTATCTCCATTGCAACGGGAGGAACGGTCCAGGATTTCAGCAATTCAGTTTGCAACAAAAATTTGAAATTTCCGACTTGTTGCGTTGATTCACTGGAGTACCGTTTGCGAGTCAGTCCAGTAGAACACAGTTTCGATCGGGAGTTCCAACTCGTCCGTAATGGTACTACCTAGTCTTACAGCAACTTGGGCGCCGAGCAATTCCAGTCGGGGAATAGTTGACGGCTTCAGTGGGGCGACACGAGTTTTGGCTAAGACGAGGCGCAGTGTTGAGTCGGAGTCTTCGTACATTGTCTTCAGATACGCCACAGCTCCGTAGGCCAGATCTGAGGCATCGGCGAAGACGTGCAGCTCGAAGCTGATCGGTTTTTCCTGGTGCTTCCGGAGACAGCGGGGATGCGGAGCGATGCGAGGATTGGTAAGTTTTCGGCCCAAGATTTCCAGCGCTCTTGGATTGCATCCGGCAATGGATCGTCCCAGTCCACTGGATGTCTCCACAGGTCCTGAAACAGCAACTTGACTTCTACGACGACGAGGGCGAGCAGTCCTAATGGATCATAAATACTGGAAATCGCTCGTAGTAGTTGTCTCTTCGTCGTCACCGTGGGAGGACCTTGAGGCTGAAGACGAACTCGTCAGATTGGCAGTTCCAAAGCATTCCAAGGGTTCGCTCGATCGGTAGATCTTCCAAGTCTAAGTTCAGGTCGGCGTGCGTCCGATCTCGGTCTGGGATAGTAGTTAGGACCTTCCGGGAACTTGAAGCCCATTTGGTCAACGGAAAACCTCCTCGCTGCAATAGGTCCGTTAACTTGGCGCGGGTCAGACAGGCCTCTTCTTCCGTTTCAAATGAATCAAGATAATTATCTACGTAGAAATTCGAAATTATCTTTCCTCCCACGTCCGGGAACTCCTGCTTGTTGTCTGAAGCGGTCTTTCTGAGCGCGAACATGCATACGGTCGGGGACGACACAGCACCAAAGATGTGCACCGTCATTTGGTAAACATCGATGTCCCCGTTGCAGTTCTTCGGGTCGCGCCACAGGAATTGCAGCGACTGCCGATCTTGCGGAGTTACTTGTACCTGATGGTACATTCCTTGCGATGTCCGACGTTAGTGGGAATCGGTTTTTGTCGGAATCGGAGCAGCACTCCTACCAGGCTTGTCAGCAGGTCGGGTACCTTTAGCAACGCGTCGTTGAGTGAGACTCCGTTACACTTTGCGGCTGCGTCGAAAACGACGCGGAGCTTGCCGGGCGGGCTGGGCTGGTTACACCGTGATGCGGAAGAAACCAACGACGGTACGGGGCGCCAGTTGGCTCCTCGGCTGTTGAAGCCTTCACGGCGTGTCCTAAAGACACATACTCGTTGATGACCGCTGAGTACCGCTCGGCGTATACGGGGTCTGCGCGGAATTTCCTTTCCAAGCCAGGAACCGGCGCATCGCAGCTTCACTGTTGTCTCCGGGCAGCTGGGACTCGTTTTCCTTCCACGGCAGTGCGACTTCATACCGGAGACCAGTGTGCCGAATGGAGTTTTCCAATGAACATAGCATCCGAGTGTCCTCTGGACTCACCGAGACTTTTGGCTGCCACCATACCAATTGAATCGGTCCTCCAGAAGTTACTGACCAGATCGTCCAAACTTGGGGATACAGCAACACTCCACACATTCGGGTTCTTCGTCGAAACTCCGGGTGGCAACTTTCCCACGATGGTCCATCCAAAGGGTGTACAAATAGCTTTCGGCCCTTCGGATCCTGGCTTGGGTCGTCTGTACTCCAGAATTTCGTGAGCAGCGTCGTGGTCCATTCCTATCAGTAAAGATACACGTGATGGATCCACTGGGTTCAGGTCGAGATCCTTGAGGTGTTCCCAGCGCTGCTTCTCCCTGGCCAATTGACGACTCTCTGGAAAGAAGCAGCGAAGGGATGACGTAGGCGTCCGAAACGTTGAAATTACGAGTTCCGTCCCGCGAGATCACCTTAAAGGACACGAGTTTCGTTTTTACTGGCTGGATCCTTGAATGGTTGTTGAAAGTAACGACGGTAGGTTTTCCTTCCATTCCGAGCTCCTTGGCCAGATTGTGTTCCACGATAGTAGCTTCGGACCCAGAATCCAACATGGCGTAGGTAAACTTCTCCTTCTCCTGATACTGGACGATCACAGGGACTACCGCAAGCGCCGTCCTTCGGGTTCTGGTGGATGCAGTACCGACGTGAGAGACTTCATCATTGGTCGCATCTTGACCTGACCGCTGTTCCTCTCGCTTCGATGTGAAAAGATCGGCTGCATGAAGGAGGGGATGGTGGAGTCGTTTGCATCCGCTCTGCCCGCACGGGACATTTCGCATACACTCCTTCCCAGCATGTCCTGAGTGCAAACATCGGAAACACCTCCGCTTTTCCAGGGCCAACTTCGCTCTCTCGGCGACCGGCAACATCTGGAACTGACTGCACGTGGCTGTCTCATGAGGCGCGTCACACAAAGCACAGGAACGGGAAGTCTGCGCGTCAGCGGATGCAGAAGTCAACATGACCGTAGGGGTCCTACCCTGTTTAGGTGGTGGTCTTGGGCTCTGCTTCGGGTTGGGCTGATACTGGGTCCTCGGGCTGGAATGAGTCTGGGGCTTCGACGCAATAGCTTTCGGAAAAAACTAGCGGAGCGACTCGCATTTCAGCAACGACCAGTCTGTTGAGCCATGCATCAAAGTCGACTAGGCTGAGAAAACGATCCGGGCACTGAACTACCTGTCGACCCCCACTCACTCCGGAGCCTCGACGGCAGCTTCATCAGAATCTGCTCGAGAGTTGCGTCGGCTTGCAGCAAGTGACCATACTCACTATGCATCAACGTTGCTACCGCGCTGCGAAGTTCTGCGGCCGAAGTCTTTCAGGCTCTCGAAGTCGTGGTCTCGCACCAAGGGCAGCTGCCGGAGTCCTTGCAAGTAGGCTCGCACGACTAACTGCGGGTGTCCGTACTTCTCCTCCAGCTCCTGAAGTGCTTGCTGGTACAGTGCTGGGCTCAACAGGGTCTGGGCGATGCTCTTTCGAATGTTCGGGCCAACAGTTCTCTTAACATCGCCATTCGTTGCGCATTTGAGGGGATCGTGTCGTGGACAAGGCTTTTAAACGTGTCCTTGAACAGAGGCCAGTCCCTCGGATCGCGTTGAATGGCTTCAGCTCTACTTTTTGGGAGCGGGATGCTAACCAAGCCGTCGCTGCTGCGTTGGCGGGCGCGGAATTCCGGAACTCAGCGGGGTTGTCGATCCAGGAAGTCGGTGAATTTCGGGGTGTCTCAGGTCTTTCTGAACATGGGCGCGTCGTCAGAAGCTGAATTCGTAAATGATACCCTCGGTCGAGCTCCCAGGAAACGGGCTTCTCCGACTCCAGTACTGGGTCTACGAGCGTAGGTTGCGGGTGGCGGAGCGGACGTGGGGGCAATAGAATCGCTGAGATGTGGAAACAGCTCCCCTAGTCGCGAACAGATCTCATCGTAGGAGGATCGGTCGTGGAGCGTTGCAGATTGTCACGTTGTGTCGCTCGCGGCACCTCAGCCATTCTATCTTCAATGCGTCATTGACTTCACTGCGTAGACCTTCCTCCTCGAGCTCGTGACGCTCCAGGGTATCTTGCAACTCGCGTTGCTCCCGTTTGTACTCCTGCCGTTTCTTGTCTTCTTCCCAGTTCGAGTTCCCGTTCTTTCAGCTTCCTGATCTGCTCCATATCTTCGGATTCTCGTCTCTTGCTTTGTTCCAGTCGCAGTTTCGTTTCCTTCCTCTGTTGTTCAACCTCTTTCAGGCGGTCGAAGCTATAGACTGACGATAACTTATACTTGATGACGTTGTACTCGTCCTGGATGCCAAGTGGTTGTCCAGCGCTACGTAGCAGTCCATGGTCTCCACCTCGAGGTTTTTTACCCATGCTTCCGCGGTGTTTATTTGAGCCCCAGAAAGATTTGCACATTTGATGTATCCCTGATGGAGCTCCAAGCATTCTTCGTGCTTTTCGGCGAGCTCCGATCGCAGCATCCTAAGTTCACTCTTCCTGGCGCGGGCTTCAATCAACCGCATGACCTTGGTTATTAACCTCCTGTGTTGACCTTTCGCTACCTTTCGCATTGCCATCGCTTGGCCAGGGGTCGGTAACTTGTTCGTCGTCATCGCCATCTTTTTTCCACTACCCCTTGGCTCGGTAAGACTGAACCTGGTTCCACGGCTTTCGCCATTGCGTTGTAAATGGAAGTACGGGTATAAGTCACGTGTTCAGACTCGAAAGTCGGCCGTGGTTGTGGCCTTGTGCCCCAGCAATTTAAGGCGTATAGCCGGCCGGGTCTTGTTCCAAAGGCCCCTCACAAACGGACACGCCTCCGACTCTTAAACCTGAACACTTAACGTTATGACTTACTTGCTGACATGCGGTGGGCCCGTGACTTCCCGGTCGATGCACCAAAATGTTAACTTTGACGGTTTTGTCGTAGGTAGTGCAAAAAGGGACGATGTCGAATTTTAAAGCCAATTTATTTTAACTGAGCAAAGCAGAAGAAAAGTTAACATAAAAGTTAATTTGCGAAAACTAATCAATGTGACCCTCTTTGGTGGAAACCTGGAGTCGAACTAACTGCCGATTTGGCGATTTGCAGAAAGGGAAAATCATGAACATCAAAAAACTCCTTGCTGCAAAATCAAATACAGAAAACAAAAAATGCAAATTAGCCTCCGGGCCGCAGGATGCGGCACAACCACTACAACTCCTACTACTATTATTTGTTTTGAATCGGCTCGTTATCAATGGTTACTAAAGCAAAGTGGCGGTTGATGATTAGGTTGTCGGCATGCTGTGTGAGCAGATGAAGAAATCGTTTTCGGAGTGGATTGTTTGAAAGTCGCGCGTTTTTTGCTAATTAGTGAGTAATCATGAATAGCGGAGCAATTTAAAGTCTGACACCCCGGCCACACCCATAACGTGGCCCAAGGGGTCCGAAACTCCGTTGAAGAGTGTACGAAGATTATCTGATAACATATGATAACACGAGGATAACATGGAGACAACAGGTTGATAACAGTGATGACGTGACCTAGGTGTACGAAGATTTTTTTGATAACATACGATAACACGGAGATAACGTGTTGATAACAGGTTGATAACTGTGATAACATGGTCTAGGTTACGAAGACTATTGCAAGTTTCGGACCCATAACGTGGCCCCAAGGGGTCCGAAACTCCGTTGAAGACTGTACGAAGATTATCTGATAAACATATGATAACACGAGGATAACATGGAGATAACAGACTGATAACTGTGATAACATGATCTAGGTGTACGAAGATCAAGGGGTCTGAAACTCCGTTGAAGAGTGTACGATGATTATTTCATAACATATGATAACACGAGGATAACATGGAGATAACAGGTTGATAACAGAGATAACATGACCTACCTGTACGAAGATTATCTTATAACATATGATAACACGAGGATAACATGGAGACAACAGGCTGATAACTGTGATAACATGATCTAGGTGTCCGAAGATTATTTGATAACATACGATAACACGAGGATAACATGGAGATAACAGGCTGATAACAGTGATAACATGATCTAGGCGTACGAAGATCAAGGGGTCTGAAACTCCGTTGAAGAGTGTACGAAGGTTATTTTGATAACATATGATAACACGAGGATAACATGGAGATAACAGGTTGGTAACAGTGATAACAATACCTAGGTGTCCGAAGATTATTTGATAACGTATGATAACACGAGGATAACACGGAGATAACAAGTTGATAACTGTGATAACATAACCTGGGTGCACAAAGATTATTTGATAACATACGATAACACGAGGATAACATGGAGATAACAGGTTTGATAACAGTGATAACATGACCTAGGTGTACGAAGATTATTTGATAACATACGATAACACGGAGATAACATGGAGATCACAGGTTGATAACAGTGATAACATGACCTAGGTGTACGAAGATTATCTGATAACGTATGATAACACGAGGATAACATGGAGATAACATGCTGATAACTGTGATAACATGATCTAGGTGTACGAAGATTATTGCAAGTTTCGGACCCCTTGCGTGGCCCTAGGTCTTTGGAATAACACACCTTTTCTCAAATTACTTTTGTACGCCCTAGCCTTTTATTTATCTCCCGATACCTTAGAGACAAATTGGAATAGTGGTAATGAGGACAATGATAATAACTGTAGTAGTTAGGAGGAGGAGGAGGAGTAGTAGTGGGAGTAGTAGTAAGAGGAGAAGTAGGGATAGTAGGAGTAGTAAAAGTAGTAGTATGATAATAGTGATACTAGTAGTCGTATTAGTAGGAGGAGGAGGAGGAGGAGGAGGAGTAGAAGTAGTAGTACGAGTACTAGTGATAGTAGTTGTTGTAGTAGTTGTATTGGTAGGAGGAGGAGTAGTAGTAGGGGTAGTAGAAGTAATTGTACGAGTACTAGTGATAGTAGTATAGTAAGAAGAGGAGGAGGAGTAGTAGGAGTAGTAGAAGTGGTAGTACGAGTACTAGTGATAGTAGTTGTAGTAAGAGGAAGAGGAAGAGGAGGAGTAGTAGAAAATAGTAGTACGAGTACTAGTGATAGTAGTTGTAGTATGAGTAGGAGGAGTGGGAGGAGGAGGAGAAGTAGGAGTAGTAGTAGTAGTAACAACAATAGTAATAATGAAAATGATAATAATAATAATTATTCTTATTATAGGAGCGACGAAATACTAGATAACAGTTGTGTACCCTATTAACTGTTATCATGTGTTACTAAGTGATGTTATCACACCTTATCATCTGGATTTTAAGTATTAAGTCTCTCTTATATTAAATATTAAAGCAAACGCTCTAACGTGTGTGTTACTTAAAGGACTTGTAGTTACCAAAGAGAGGGTATGGTAATAAGGTATGATAATAACTTAGATGTTATCTACTGTTATCATCCGTGTTATCCGTAGTTATCAATCTGATGTTGCAGTTTTAAGGAGACCTCCTGGGACGGTTTGTTTAGTTTCGCAACGTGGTGGGCGCCGCGTTGCTATTCAACAGACCAACAGACAGACAGACAATAAGATGAATAGGTGAATAAGTAGATAGACGGACGGATGGATGGATAGATAGACAGACAGACAGACAAAAAGATTCATGTTCAGTGGTAGAATGTTTTCTGATTTCGGTTGACGGTGACTTTAAACGTTCCAGTTGCCAATTTTGTATTTGCCAATAACATTTAGAACATAAGATAAATGCACACAATGAGAACATAAAACAATTTCGTACAACGCTGGCAAGAATGCCGACGCTGAACCAAAGACTACACTTTACAATGAAATTAACTGAAAACTCGTTAAAACCCGATTAACTGAAAACTGAGTGACCTAACTGCGGCCACTGCTGAAACCCAACTCTGCGCCACTCCGCGACTAACTGTCCTCTCCCTGACCCTGAGACTATCTCACTGCCCTCGTGGCAGGGTTCACCGGCTTGCAAAACCTCGGTTTTCACCCTGGTTACTTTGAAAATAAAACTTTAGCTAATTTGCATGTAAAACCCTGCCACGTGGCTCTGAACTTAAAACAGAACTTTCTGGAACTTCCGGCTTGTCCGGAACATAGCCTGCCCTGATTTTCGTCTGCGAAAATCACAAATCTGCATCCTCTGTCCTGGTCCACGTCCAAAACGTAACGCGGATGGTCCGGGTTTTGTCCGCCTGCGAAGCGCTCCGATGACTGCTTGGGGTGGATCCCTCTACTACTCACACGCGGCGTCCATCTCTTCATCCACGATGACAGCGGCCGGCCCGTATGGTGTCCTCCTCGCCGAGAATCTGCTGCTGTGACGTTCCATCGTGGCTGCGAAACCCGTTCCGGTTTCGAAGCCCATTGCTCAACGGCGAGTGCGGCGGTCGATTCGAGGGTGTTGGTAGTTCTCCAAGCTATCAGTGTACTTCCGCCGGACATGCAATCCGGAATCTTCGCGACGTCTGTCGATACAACGTTGTCGCGAAGGAGACTGGTACCACCTCTACCTTGTTTCGCCTAAAATCGGTGGAACAGGAACAAGATCAGGTCCCACGATGTCTGGTGGAACAGGCTCCCGGACATATGCCACTTTGTCCGGATGCCCATGAGCTAGGCTCTCCGAAACCAAAGCCAATGAAGGTACCGGAGCCACCTCAACACAAACTGCGAGTGCATGAGCTGAGACCTTTGTCATTGCAGACAACAGCTTGCTCAAACTTGTAGACTGCGAATCAAGCAGCCCAATATTTGTCATTTCCGGGAATGGCTTGGCCATGAAGATCTCTACCGTTTCTGTGTTCTCCTGAAACAAGCAGACGGTTCCGATGTACGCGAGCTTGACGCCCAAACGAATTGCTTTCTGACGACTGGCATTATACCTCCCAGCTCTGCCGCACACCCGACATCCTAACACCATGGCAAGCGTCTCCACATGGTTCGTAGCGGGCGTCCTGCCAGTTGCTCTAGATGCTGAACCTGAAGCCGGCGTCACTGCATAACCGAACCGAGCAGCGACCAGTGCCCATGTTTCATCATTGACTGGCACACCCAGGACCAGAGCGGGCGCCGAAAGGTCGCTGACAGTCGTCGTCATCGGGGGAGATACTCGATCGGTAGGTAGTAAGAAAGACGTTGATCCAGGGGCCGCTGCAAGTATCTCCTCTCCTCCTTCCGTTCTCATCTCCACATTTGCCGAAACCTTTGCCGATGGTACTACAGGTGCTGACAGAGTAGTAACCAGTGCACGTGTTCGAGCAAACCTCGGACTTGCGGAATTCGGACGATAAACATCTGCACTCGATAGCGGCGCAACGTTTGATACATAGGAACACTTCCCTTCCGACGCATCTCTTGGAATACTCTCTGCAGCTCTTGCCGAAACTGTGGTCACAGCGACCGAAGCAGGCATCCTCCTGTGTTCTCCAATTGTAGGAACGAAAGCCGGTGTCACTGCGGGATTAGGCAGTGCGGTGACCCGTGCGCGCGTTTTCTACAGAACTTGGATCAGTAGGAACCAGAGCAGGTGCCACTGTGGAGCCCAACGACACAGCGAGCAATGCAGACCTTTCCTGGAATGGTGAGTCGGAAAATCTTTCCTGGAGAGCCTTCACTGGTACTGAGCTTTGCAGTGAAGACTCGTTGGTCACCAAAGAGGGTAACGGTAGGGTGACCGGGACAGTTGACCCCCCAACTGCGGGAGCCACTGAGACGCGTTCTCGACCTGTTACATAAAGCGCGAGCGAGATTACTTGGGTAGGTGTCGTTACAACCTCCCCCTGTTCAGAAACCGAAGATGTCATTGCGAGGACAGACTGTGCAATGACCTGTGCACTTGTTTCGGCGAGGCTTGGGATTGTAACGACCGGGACAGGATTCACGGCTTGTGAAGTTGAAGCCCGACCAGACGTTTTCTTTGCACTGGTACAGTCAGGTAACTTGGTCATCACTTCAACGAGAACTTGCGAAGACCCGGACGATGCTACGGAAAGCAGCGATGTAGCAATCGGAACAGTCGACTTAGCACCAGGCGAAGGCCGCACAGATTCTTTGGATGCTCCCGAAACTGCGGGCGGTACGGCGAACAAAGCAGGCGTCGATGCTGAATCCCAATTTGCAGAAACCGAAGCCGATATCACTGCCGGGACAGTCGGTGCAGTGACCAATGCCGATGTTCCTACAAAACCTGGATCAGCAAAGACCGGAGCAGGAGCTGTTCTGCCTTTCCACCCTCCGGGATCCAAGAAAACAGATCAAATGCTGACGCTCTGGAAGGAATGTCCAGAGACGTCTCCGCTATATCAGGAAATTGTGACGGAGACTCGAACGTCTCCCTACGAGCTGACCGAGTAGAGATGCGAACTTTCGACTGAGTCTCAGCTGGAGTGCCCTGAACAGGTTCGTGGGCAGTCGCCTTAACTGATGGCACAGTGGCCGGAGCAAGTGTCATTTCCGAATCCCCATTTGCCGAAACCGAAGCCGGTGTCACTGCGGGAATAGACGGTGCAGTGACCAGTGCACCGGTTCCTGCGGAACTTGGGACTCCAACGACAGGAGCAGCCACCACTACGGGCCGGGTGAGGCAGACCTCCCGACAGACTTTTCTGCCAACTCCACACTGAGGGCATTCGCCCTATGGATCTCCGTTAGACCAGGAACTTCTTGCGGAGGTGCGGTTTTCGCTACGGAACTTGACTGTGTAGCGACGGGAACTGTTGTATTTTGCAGCAAATGCCAGTGCCGAGCGTAAAACGTTTTCCTGAACCGCTGCGACTGGCAAGGAATCGCATGCTGCAGATGAAGGCGATCCATGTGCGACGACCATTAACGGTGGGACTACTGAAAGCGTTGGGCTAATCGTCGATTACCCGATCTCTTGTCCCTTTTCTGAACCCTGCATCTACCGAAGAATGCCTTCCTGCGACAGCCCATGCACAGATACCAAGCTCGTTGTCACTGCATTACTGGGCAGTGCAACCCGAGCACCCTGTTCTGCAAACTCTGGCTTCGCGGGAACCGGAACCCTAGCCCTGTGTGCAGATACCACGCTCGTTGTCACTGAGTTACGGGACAGCGCAACCCGAGCCTCCTGTTCTGCGAACGTTGGGTTCTTTGGAACCGGCGCCTTCTTCACTGCAGCGCTGGACTTGGGGATGGGCGCTGATTCAAACCTTTAGTTTCATCCTTACTGGTCGTCGTACACACAGTTGTCGGCATTCGACGATCGACAGAGTTAAGATCACACATTTCATCAGCCACCCATGATGCGGGTACCGAAGCCAGTGTCACTGCAGATGCCGACGGTGCAGTGACCGATGCACTCGTCCCTACATCAACCTGGACTGAATGAACCACAGTTGCCTTCTCTTCGCCGCTGATGCTGTAGATGCCGACATACTTGTCACTGTATTTCGGCACGACACAGTGACAGTTGTCGCAGCAACGTCCGACACGCGTAATGAACTCGATGCCACAGAGTCCACCACGTCCGTTGCTGTGTTGCACGTGGGTCTCAGGACCGGATCAGGAGCTTTCTGTCGATATGGTACATTGCAGGAACCAGAGCTGTCATCACTGCGGGTGCCACCGGTGCAGCATTCACAGCAGGCGTTCCTACATCCTCGAAACACCGAGCAGAAACCCTTACAGTTGTCTTATCCGGTTTCACATGGGTAAGAGTCTTGGTAGACTTGGTTGCAGAGGTCTGGGCCGTAACAACTGGAACGTTGGTGATCGCAAATGCAGGTCTGAAGGTATTACCAAGATCAGGGATTCTCGGTGTGGCGTCTTCTCGACTGGAACAGCCAGATACTGACGATCTTGAAGATGCTCTCGTAGAGAGGCGACAAGTCCTGTCGTCTATGTAACGGTCAATCTTGCGACACCATTCCTGGCGTTTCCTTCTCCAATGCAGACTGCCACTCCTGCGCGGCGGAGTAGTCTTCGGCGTTCAGGTTTGCACCGTTAACATAGATTTCGTTGACCCTGACAAAGTCTTCAAAGATGTCGTTCAAGCGCCATCGCAATACCCTTAGTTCAGATCTGCTTCCTGCATTGCTGATAACTTGCTGGATTTTGACTGTGATGCGATCGTAGTGAGACTGTTGGAACTTCCGGACGGTCTTGGCTTCTAGCGGATCTATGATTTCGTCCTCCATCCTGTCACCTATCCGTGGCGATGATACTTCGCCGCAGCGGCTAGCTTCCCCATGCAACTTGTCTTACTCTCCAATACCGTAAGTAAATAAGCTATTGGCCGTGGCCGTGACCCTGTTTCCCGCAATTTAAGGTGCGAAGACCAGCGGGTACCGTCACAAGGATCCTAGACGGCGGACGCCTCCAATAACTTTACTTAGGTTTGACTATAGAGAGAAGTGTACCTTGGAAACACGTGGCGTAGTCGGCTCGGTGACAGGTGGCGCTAGCAGCCGTAGCTTGGAGTCGAAAACGGCTATACTTAGAAACGTGACGTGGCAGCCCCTAAACCCTTCCCGGTCGATGCACCATTTGTTCAGTGGTAGAATGTTTTCTGGTTTCGGTTGACGGTGACTTTAAACGTTCCAGTTGCCAATTCTGTATTTGCCAATAACATTTAGAACATAAGATAAATGCACACAATGAGAACATAAAACAATTGCGTACAACCGCTGGCAAGAATGCCGACGCTGAACCAAAGACTACACTTTACAATGAAATTAACTGAAAACTCGTTAAAACCCGATTAACTGAAAACTGAGTGACCTAACTGCGGCCACTGCTGAAACCCAACTCTGCGCCACTCTGCGACTAACTGTCCTCTCCCTGACCCTGAGACTATCTCACTGCCCTCGTGGCAGGGTTCACCGGGCTTGCAAAACCTCGGTTTTCACCCTGGTTACTTTGAAAATAAAACTTTAGCTAATTTGCATGTAAAACCCTGCCACGTGGCTCTGAACTTAAAACAGAACTTTCTGGAACTTCCGGCTTGTCCGGAACAATTCATAAGTGAATAAGTAGATAAACGGGTGGATGGATGGATAGATAGACAGACAGACAGACAAAAGATTGATAAGTGAATAAATAGATAGAGGGATGGATGGATGGATAGGTAGACAGACAGACAGACAAAAAGACGGTTAGGTGAATAAGTAGATAGACAAAACGGATGGATGGATAGATGGACAGATAGACAGACAAAAAGATGGATAGGTAAATAAGTAGATAGACAGACGGATGGATGGATAGATAGACAGACAGACAGACAAAAGGATGGATAGGTGGATAAGTAGATAGAGGGATGGACGGATGGATAGATGGACAGACAGACAGACAAAAAGATGGATAGGTAAATAAGTAGATAGACAGACGGATGGATGGATAGATAGACAGACAGACAGACAAAAGGATGGATAGGTGGATAAGTAGATAGAGGGATGGACGGATGGATAGATGGACAGACAGACAGACAAAAAGATGGATAGATGAATAAGTAGATAGACGGACGGATGGATGGATAGATAGACAGACTGACAGACAAAAAGATTGATAAGTGAATAAGTAGATAGAGGGATGGACGGATGGATAGTAGAACAGACAGACAGACAAAAAGATGGATAGGTGAATGAGTAGATAGACGGACGGATGGATGGATAGATAGACATACAGATAGACAAAAAGATGGATAGGTGAATAAGTAAATAGACGGGTGGATGGATGGATAGACAGACAGACAGACAGACAAAAGATGGATAGGTGAATAAATAGATAGACGGGTGGATGGATGGATAGATGGATAAACAGACAGACAAAAAGATGGATAGGTGAATAAATAGATAGACGGGTAGGATAGATGGATAAACAGACAGACAAAAAGATGGATAGGTGAATGTGTAGATAGACCAACGGATGGATGGATAGATAGACATACAGATAGACAAAAAGATGGATAGGTGAATAAGTAAATAGACGGGTGGATGAATGGATAGACAGACAGACAGACAGACAAAAAGATGGATAGGTGAATAAATAGATAGACGGGTGGATGGATGGATAGATGGATAAACAGACAGACAAAAAGATGGAAAGGTGAATAAATAGATAGACGGGTGGATGGATGGATAGATGGATAAAACAGACAGACAAAAAGATGGATAGGTGAAATAAATAGATAGACGGACGGATGGATGGATAGATAAACAGACAGACAGAGAGACTGACTGACTGATGGGCAGTCAAACAGACAAACAATAAATGGACATACAGACCAATCGTCTGACAAACTGATTTACTGAATGATGGACAGACAAACAGACAAACAAAGCAAACAGACATGCGGACAAACCTTCAGACATCCATGTAGACAGACAAACAAACACCGAGACATACAGACAAACCGTAAGACTTACAAATAAACAGGAGACATGGACAGACAGACAAACTGACTGACTAATGGACAGTCAAACAGACAAGAAGCAAACAGACAAACAGACAAGCAGACAGACAGACGCATAGAGATAGATAGACACACAGACAACAGACAAACAAACACACAGAAACATAGACAAATCGTAAGACAAACATTCAGACGAGTAAGACACACGACATAAACAGACAGACAAACAGACAAGCTGACTGACTGATGGACAGTCAAACAAGTAAAAAACAAACAGACACACAGACAAACTGTCAGCCAAACATACACATACATACACACAGACAAACAGACAAGCAGACAGACAG
Organism: Eulimnadia texana; assembly: GCA_002872375.1. Classification (NCBI taxonomy): domain Eukaryota; kingdom Metazoa; phylum Arthropoda; class Branchiopoda; order Diplostraca; family Limnadiidae; genus Eulimnadia; species Eulimnadia texana. The sequence goes on from NKDA01000066.1 coordinate 20,387, forward strand.
ACAGTAGTAGGAAACAGACAGACAACTCGTAAGACATACATTCAGACAAATAAGACACAACGACATAAACAGACAGACAAACAGACAAGCTGACACTGATTGATGGACAGTCAAACATGTAAGAAAACAAACAGACAAACAGACAAACAGACAGACAGACGGTAGTAGGAAGATTCAGTGATGCAATGGGAAAATCCTGTCCGATGATGATGATGATGATTAGTACCCCCCACCGCCATGTTTTGGACTGACGAGCACATATCCAGCAGCGCTTTAGGTTGCCAATAGACCTTATTCCAAAAAGGCCTTTGTAGACCAGCCTCTCTAGTGCGGACACTCGTTTAAATTAACTATTCAATTAGATCAACTTTAAAATGTGTCTAAAAATCGTCAAAAAATCTGAGAAACAGTTTGACACCCAAAAGGTTAACAATTGTCATCCACTGATTTAATACAAGTGTCCGCTATAGTGAGGTGCGCGTTTTGGAATAGGCCCTATAGACCTTATTCCAAAAAAGGCCTCTGTAGACCAGCCTCTCTAGTGCGGACACTCGTATAAAATAACTGTTCAATTAAATCAACTGAAAATATATCAAAAAAATCTTCAAAAAATCTGAGAAACTCTTTGATACCCAAAAAAGTTCAAAATTTTTCATATACTGATTTAATACAAGTGTCCGCTATAGTGAGGTGCGCGTTTGGAATAGGCCCTATACAACAAGCGGACTGCCATTTCAGACTGACAGACAAACCGCTGGATACTAAGCAGGCAGTCTTAAACTTCAGCAAGAACCAGTGATGGGCAAATCAACGCAAAAATTGATTTAAATCAAATCAAATCATCTTTGAATTCTAGCGGTTCAAATCAAATCAAATCGAATCATTTTAAAAATTGATTTGAATCAAATCAAATCATTTTCAATCAAATTAGCGAGATACTTTTCTTGAGATAACTTATCGTTTTTCTGCATCTTTGATGAATCTTGTGGGTGTCGTGACTGCTTGAATACAGGCCCTATGAATTCAAAAATTTAACCCCGAAGCATGTGTGGCGAGGTACAGTGTACAGTGCTTTTTTGCCAAAGCGTATACACCTTCCATATGCCTAATTACCTATAAAATCAACTTCCTGACTATATTTTGCACAGGAAAAATTGAATTCAAGATATAGCTTTCTTTTCTCTCTTTCTTGTTTCCTTTCAACGAAACGAATCGCTTTCCACGTGACGTAAATTTCAATGCAAGATAATAGATGATAAAAACCTGTCGAGTAATACGCGAAACATTCAAGAATAGGCTCTACTGGGCTCTTGGGATCTTGCTTGCGTTTTCAACCATCCGTTAATTGCATTATTTATAACAATGGAAAAGTTATACCAATTACCATACCTATATGCTGATTATCAACAAGTCATGTTCGGATGTGTTGAGAATTACTGGGAAAATTAGCTAAATATACTTGTCGAAACCAAGTCAAGACTGGTGTGGATAGGGATAGGGACGCAATGCAGTCGAAACTATTCCCTCTTACGTGTACGACTTCACAAACGCATGGCTTCTTTTTCCACACATCAAGTCTATTAAATCATACCATCGTAACCTACGATTGAGACTCGTGGATGGCTACTACATTGTAATGTAAAATCTTTAATGAATATTCTCAAATTCAGTTTAAGGTGTACAGGGCACAGCAAACGGAGGATGTGAAGCGCAACAGGATCTAAATGTTTAGATGCCTGGTACGGACTAAGATCCAGAAGACACTATTTCTGCAGAAAATTCTTTTTAAAATATTCGTTTCAGTTGACAGGAAGGAAAAATTAAGAAATGATTTGAATTGTCAAATCAAATCATGAAACTTCCAAATCAAATCACGGGTTTGATTTAAATCAAATTGTAATGATTTGAATCATGATTTGATTTGATTGAAATTGATTCAAATCAAAATTGGTTTGGATTTGCCCATCACTGGCAAGAACCTATTTTTTTTTTTTAATAATTACGAAAATTAATTAATCGATTTGAATTAAAAATAACTTAATATAATATATAAATGTATTATATATTAAAATAAATAATATAATGTTATAATACATTTTTATATGATTTTTTAAAAAAATAGTCAGCCTACTCGATCAAGAATCTATTAAAAAAAAAAAAAGTTCCTTAGTAACATAGGATAACACAGAGCGGTAATGTTAACGTCTGATAATAATAATATAAATTTCACCGAAACTGCATATCTTGTGAACGTCATTGGAGCGTCATAGGCCGTGATAGGAGCGTCATAGGAATCATACAAGCGATATAGGCTTTATACAAGCATCATAAGCTTTGCATGAGTGTCATAAGCCTTATATGAACGTCTGTAGAACGTCATAGGGCGTCATAGGCCGTCATAGGCCGTCATAGGCAGTCATAGGAGCGTCATAAGAATCATACAAGCGACATAGGCTCTATACAAGCATCATAAGCTTTGCATGAGTGTCATAGGCCTTCTATGAGCATCTTTTGAGCGTCATAGGCCGTCATAGGATCGTTGTTCAAGCGTCATAAGAATCAGACAAGCGACATAGGCTTTATACGAGCATCTTTGAGCATCATAAGCTTTGCATGAGTGTCATAGCCTTATATAAGCGTCTTTCAAGCGTCATAAGCCGTCATAGGAACGTCTTTCCAGCGTCATAGGCCGTCATATGAGCGTCTTTTGAGCGTCATAAGCCGTCATAGGAGCGTCTTAAAGAATCATAAGAACCATACGAGCGACATAGGCTTTATACAAGCATCTTTTGAGCGTCATAAGTTTTGTATTACCCGACAGAAAAAAACTCAGCTAGAATTTCATTTCAGGGTATATATTTGGAACATGAGAATCAGCTGATTCTCAGCTGATTTCTCTGGTGATTCTCATCTGATTTTGACATTATTCTCAGCTGATTTTCACCAAATGTCTCTGCTGAGTCTCAGCTGATTTTCGCCTGAGTCTCAACTGATTCTCAGCTAATTTCACCTGATTCTCACCTCACTCTCAGCAGAGTCTCACCTTATTCTCAGCTGAGTCTCACCTGATTCTCATCTCACTCTCAGCTGATTCTCTCCTGATTCTCACCTCACTCTCAGCTGAGTCTCTCCTGATTCTCACCTCACTCTCAGCTGAGTCTCACCTCATTCTCAGCTGAGTCTCGCCTTATTCTCAGCTGATTTCTCACCTGAGTCTCATGTTCCAAAAAATGTAGGCTGAAATAAAATTCTCAGCTGAGAGTAGCGGTAGACAGAAAGTAGGTCTACAACACAGGTACAAGTACGCGAGTTAACATACAATTGTATTTAAAAAATACTCCAACAATATCTTTCTGATATTGAAATATACACAGAGAGAAAAAAACACTTAAGACGTAGGATGGTTTCTTGCAAATTTCTGGCGTAACTTGTAGTCAACAAGTGGTCCCAAAGACTGAGTCCTTCGGAGAGTCTGAAAACAGAAATGTTAGTATCGATACACAGACTGGTTCGTGTCTTTAGTTACCATTTTGACCATGCAAATCTCCCTGCTGCTTTAGCAGTCCTACAGCTAGTGCCAGCAGTGTATCCGCTACTCAAGGTGACGTTTGTTTCCTGTTGTAAGCATCTTGTCAGCTTGACTTAAGATTTTGCAACAAATCTGAAGGTCGCAGATTAGGGTTGGATCGTCCTGGGTGCCCTCAACTTTGTCTCCGTTCGTTGAAGCACCAAGTGTCCAGGTAACAGGCCCTAAATGAAATTAGAATAAGCCCTCTGACTCGCTGAATCAGTGTGAAAATCAATAATACTGTTCATTTTGGTGGGATATCCATAGAAAACTTCTTGTTGGATACATCACGCCACGTGTTTTTTCATGGCGGGTCTTTTCACGTTCATCCTGCACCCATAATAGAAAACTGTGAACATTTTAATACGTGTGACATGTGAACGGATGATACTTACCTGTTTCGACGTTAGCTAGAGGAACTTAAGGTTCTAAACTGAAAAACTTAAAATGTGTAATGCAAACGACAGGCCATTTAAGAAACCACAAGTTTTGAGTTGAGTTGAGATGGTTTTTGGCGACATGAAACTCAGGTGAGTCTCTTGGGCGCCCTGTCCGTTTGTTTCTGCTTGGTTTCTGGTTTGACTGGTAGATGTATCAGTCGAATTATCTTATTGGGATACACCTTAGAGGCGTTTTCCCTTTGGGTGGGGAGGGTTTTTCTTTTTTTTTTTTTTTTTTTTTTTTTTTTTTTTGGTGCTTGGTTGTGTTTGTTATTTTTTTTTTTTTTTAGTGCTGGATATTTTATTTCAGTTAATTGGGATTTTCTTTCCCTCTGTGAGGAACTCACAGGGTTTGCTCACGTCTGGGGAGTTTTGTGCAAAATAGGAATTGGGCCGTGCGTTGGGGTGTTGTCCTGGTAAAGAAAAATGTAATTAGTGGAGTTCAGGTATTCTGCCCGTTTTGTTAAGAAAGTAGCACAAAGCATCGCGGATACTAAATTGTCGATATTTGTTAATGGAGTCATTCAGCCCGAAGAGGGTTTGGATGTCAAAAGGCACCGATCCGGCCATAAGTTTGCTTTTTAGTCTGGCTCTCTCTTCACTGAAGGAGGTGCAGTGGAGCAGGAAGTGTTCCACTCCATCCTCCTCCGCGTTGCAGTGCACACATTTTTCGTCAGGTTCGTCGTCATCAGTGCTTCCACCACGTTGGGAAGCCTGATTTTAGGTTGTAGATTTATCTTGTTGTGCCCCGACCTTAGTCGGAACAGGGCTTGCTCTAGTTTCCTATTTGGGTGAGAGTGCCAAGTAGTAAATTTAATGTAATGAAAACGATCACTTGTCTGTATTGATTCTCTCATTCGCGCATTCATTTTCACTCACTCATTCACTCGTTCACTCACTCGTTCATTCACCCCTTTATCAATTCACTCATTCAATCTTCATTCATTTATTGAATCACTCACTGGCTCGCTTCCTCGTTCACTCACTCGTTCATTCACCCCTTTATCTATTCACTCACTACACTTCATTCTTTCATTCATTCATTCATTCATTCACTCATTCAAACACTGGCAACAATCAATTAAACATAAATCATTACTAACTAAAAACCTTGAGAAATTCAAACGGAATTAATTGATATTATATCAATAAACATATAATGTTTATTTAATTATTAAAAATTACAACTAATTCGATGTTTGATATATTTATAAGATTTATTTTAAGTTAACTATAATTAAATTATTTTAAACAATTATATTTATAAACATATTTATATATTTATATAAAACTTAAATAAATTATTTAAATTATTTTATTCCGTTAATTAAATTAAATTAAATTAATTTATAAATTGACATTTTTAAAAATAAAGTCTATTTATATATATATAATATATTTATAAATATATTATATAAATTAATTTATTCCTAATTAATAGGTTTTAATACTTACAGGTGATTCAAAGAACCGAGTCCGTGAAAACTATTTGCTTCGATAGTTTGGATATTATTTTTATCCAGAAACCTGTAAATACATTTCAAAACTTGAAAAATCTTATTTAAATATATTATTCATAATAATTATATATTATTAAAATTAACTCACAACCAATACAGAGACTACAGAGCCTCAAAACTTTGCTTTCCGATCTTCGCAGTATCGTTAAACTGCAAATTTCTGTTTTGGGAAAAAAAAATATTATATTATTACAAATAAATATTATTATATTTATTGGAAGTTACTTACAGTAAAGTTACAGATTTCAGGCAGTCGAAATGCCTTCGTGAATCGCAGAGATATTATTGCCGTCCAAATGCTTACATCAAGAATAATATAGATATGTATTTTTATATAGAAATATCAATATCAAGAATAGTTCCATTTAGTTCTTTGGATTGCCGCTAGATGGCGTTCCTGCGCGCGCCGAATTTGAAATTTCTAGTATTCGAAATATTAAATATATATTAAATAATATTTCGAATACAATATTGCCACCCAAACGCCTATACTAAATTTCAAGAACAGTTGCATTTACTTCTTTAACCTGCCGCTACATGGCGTTGCCTCGCACGCCAAATTTGAAAACATCTAGTAGCAGAAATATTACTGCCATTGCCAAATGCAAAGACTTTCTTGCCATTTCCAAGGTTTGATTCTGAACAGTATCATAAAGGTGAAGGAAACATTTTAGAAACCCGTGCTGTTCAAAAATTATTACTTTACCTCAAAAGAGATGTTTCCAGTGGTAAGCTAGCTCGGTACAGTAACGCTTCACCACCGTTACGTGTGAAAGAAGCAGTGCTTCCACTTTCAAGTTTGGGCTTTCCCTGGTAGGAGCCTCTATTTTCCCTTTTTCCCCTCAGACAGAAATTTTCTGGTTTCCCCCCATTTTCCCCTCTCATTATCCCCCTTTCCTTCGTTCTTCCCTTCCATTTTATAATCAGTGGAAATCACAGCTATTGGTTAATAAGATTTATTTCGTGATTAATTTGCAGTTCGAAAGGGAATACTATTATTGTTGACAAAAAATGCGTCAAATAACATGTCGCTATAGAAAAAAATTCAAACTTAACGACGATTTTAAGATTTCTCCAGTTTCCCTGGTTTTCCCCCTCTTCCCCTCTTTTTCCCTTTCCTAGTGCCATCTTCCCCTGAAATCAGGGAATTTCCCCTCAAAGTGGAAGCGTTGGAAGGAAAACTAAGGACTCTTCTTGGTGGAAGACGAACTCGCGGAAGCTTTTGTCGGTACAACGTTCTAGTATCCGTTGATCTTTCGCGCTAATATCTTTTGATACGTTGGCGCCAAATTCTTAACAGCTGTTACTAGGGTTGTATGCGGAGTAAGAGAATGGTTCATGTCAAGCCATGGTATATGACAAATAGCCCACGGACAGCGTCTATTTGAATTTCATTTTTTCGGGGAAAAGCTTTCTTGTTTGCTTTCTAGAGTTATCGTTCTTAAACTGAAATCTAACACTTTACAGTTGCTGAGAGTTTAACTTAAAAATCACAGATACTAGGGACTGCTGAATAACTAACTTTAAAAATCAATTAAAATTAAAACTTGAAAGATTGAAAAATTCTAATATTATTCTCATAACAGTGTACATCATCTTTATTATTCTTGAGATTTTGTTGCAAATGCTAAAGCTTCTGGAAGAAACGGCACAATTTATTCTCCATCCCAAACGATTTGATTTTGAAGGAATTGAAGTAACTAAAAGTTGTGTGTGAATTAATCATTTACTTCAATAGTTCAGTTAACAGTCCGCCAAGTCAACCGAAAATGAGTTACATTTTAATTTAATTAAGAAACTATAATTCATTCCTCGAACTGATAACTTGGTCCATTCTCGTGCACATCATTTGCCTGCATTTTTGAAAATAATTAGGAAAGAAAGAGGGAGTCAATACTTAATAATAAATCATATAAACGGTTTTATATAAATAATGCCCATAATCAATATATCAGTGAATACTAGTGCTATTATTGCTCAGTTGCAAATTGAATTAGAAAATGCATCTCAACGAAGCATTATAAGTAAGGATTAAATAGCCCATCCTACAATTTTATTCATACATATGGGATCTGGGTGCCACGGTTCTGCATGATGAGAGTCAAGTCTTTACACTCTCTTCATGGATTTAGAAATTAACATAACATATCTATATTGATCCTCAGAGTTTACCGATAATTCCGGAGATTCCAGTTCAGAATCCTAGGACTATTTAGAGATTATAGTTTAAAG
>NKDA01000067.1:0-28008 GCA_002872375.1 Eulimnadia texana
AAGTGGGCCACCGACGACAAGACGGCGTGAAGCGCCAAGGCGACGAGAGCGGCAAGGGTCGGGACATTTCCTCCTGACGCCCGCGGCACCCGCGCCGTCGTCGTGCGATGAACGAGCGCGCTGGAAGGGAACCAAGTGGTTCCCTCGGAAGCAGCTGCAGCGGGTCTCCTATACGCATGCTGCGGCGAGATTCCGTGGCGACATGGCCGCACAAGCGCGGCTTCCGACCCTGACCGACGTGGTGCTGCACACCCATCGCGCCACACCTCGCCACCCCCTCGACGAGAATCGGCTTGACCTCGTCGGGCTGGCGGGACTCCTCGGCCATCAAATCATGCCACAGCGACATCACAGATCACCCGCCGGGACCATACTGAACCGTGATGGAACGGCCACGTCTTCCGGGCGGCCACGAGTCCCTGTGAATGCAAGTGGGTGGTTTTCACAGGGAGAAGCCGTTTCGCGAAGTTCAATCCCCATATCTATAAACTAAGCCAGATATCCTTGCTGATCACCACAGACCAGCACGTGCCGAACTGGCACGGTGGGGTGTCCACTAAGATGCTGTTTTTAAATATGGAAATGCTGGTAGAAGGCAAGGAAGGGACCTCGAACCCCCGAACGCGGATTATGATATCCGCTGCTCTAACCGTCTGAGCTACTCCGCCCCGTTCAGGCATTGGCGCTACAAAGCGCCCCGGCAGGCGGGCACACGTTAGGGTGCGGCGCGTGCACTCGTCAACCACTGACTTTGCCGCGGAACGGGCCATAATCCCACTGTTTCCCAATGCGGGTTGCAATACCGTGTGCAGCCCCAGCCCCTTGAAGGCAAACGGACGCACCGCAAACCCGCTTGCAGGGTGCGTTGCAGCGCCCGCGCCGCGGCCGGCGCAACCTTGTTCTGGATCGTGATGTGCAAGCGTGGTGGGTGCGCATCCTGCGCCGTCAAAGCCCCGTGAAACATGTCCGCAAGTTCGCCGCGGCATCGCCAGCAACGGACACTGCGTGATAGCCAGGGCCGTTCCCCGTTCCCAGATTCATAAGTCCGTCCAGCTTTTGCCGCTGGAGGCGCATAACTGGCTGCGATGCCAGCCACGGCACGGCGGCAGTTTCCCGCTGCAGCGATGGGGCCAGCGCATGGAGAACAGCGTGACATGCGCGGCCAAGTGATTGCGATCCGGCGATAATGCGCCCGGCGCAAGCTGTCCGCCCAGCGCAGCAGATCGGGCGGCAGCTCGCCGTGATGATGAAAGGCTGAACGTCATGCCGCCTGTGTGTAGCGCGGCTTTGGCCTGAGCGCATATCCAAGATGCTTGCCAAAAGCATTTAAGCCGACAGGCTCGTTGCGGGAGGATGACCAATGCTAACACCGCGTACTCGCCGCTTGCCGGCGCAGCTCTGCTGGCCTTTGCGCTTTGCTGCTGGGCACAGGCACCTGCCCCCTTGCTCATGAATGCGCCAAGCCTGCCACCCGGCAACCCTGGCCGCGCACGCGCGCCGCCATGGCAAAGCTGCCCAAGGATGATGGCGCGACGCAGCTTTGCCCAGCAGGGTTTTTTCTGGGCACACGGAGCAATCCGATCATCAAGGCGGCGGACGGCCGGCCTGTCCTGGAACCTGGCCGCTTACGATTTCGTTGCCGGAGCAGCGCCGGATACGGTGCATCCATCGCTGTGGCGCCACATCGGCATCCCTGCGCCAGCACGGGCTGTTCCAGGTTGCGACGTGGGAGTCTGGCAGGTGCGCGGTCTCGATATCTCGAACATGACGAGTCCTCGCCGCGACCACCGGATGGATCGTGATCGATCCGCTTACCACCGCAGCAGGAACCGCCCGCGCCGCGCCGGGATCTGGTGAACGATAAAGCTGGGGTGCAACGGCCCGTCAGCGCGGTATCAACTACAGCCACAGTCTGGCACGGCGAGCGTCGGTGGCGTGTGGAGGAGGGCGATGTGCGCAGCGGCAAGGTTCGGTCATCGCCTTCCCGCCCAACTCAATGGGCGGAAACGCGTATCCGAAAACATCATGGCCGGGGCCTGCCAATGGGCCGCCGGGCCAATTAATCAGTTCGGCGCCGGCTTTGCAGCCGTCGCAGGGGCAGACGGCACGGATGTCGGCATCTGCCAGGTTTCGGGCAGAAGTCACCCTGATTGCCCCAACCGATACCATCACGAAAACCGGCGAACCGCGACACGTTGACGGCATCGGCGCTGGAGTTTCAGATCGTTCGGTAGCGAGGCCCATCAGAGCTGAACCTCTAGTACGCCCGAACCCGGACTCTCCTCTCGCTCCGAAATGGACACCTGCTCGCTCCATAACATACACTGACCGATCCCGCGCGGGCCAAGGTAAGGATGCCGATCTGGGCAGGCTTTATCGACGAGGCGCTGCAAACGCTGGGGCAGGCTCAGACGACAAGCCTGATTTCCAGCCATGCTGGGCCGCGCTTTCGGCACGGGCGAGGTCACGGCGACTTTGGCTGCAACCGCGACAACTACGTTTCCATCCCGATCAGACGTCGGCTGATGAACAAAGGGTCAGAGACATGCACGAGATGCAGAAGCGCTTGAGCACGCCGCGCCGAGCTTGCCAAGGCTGGTTCAATCACGGTATTAAGCAGAACTTAACAATAAATGTCGAAGCGGTCTATCAGTCTATCTTGGCTGTATGATCGGCCACGTACCGGCAAACCTGAACGCCCATACCGAACCGGCGAGCGCGCCAGGCGGATGGTCGCGGCGATGCGGGGGTGCGAAGACGAAGCCGTGTCAGCACGCGTAAAAGGCCTTGCCGCGGGCGACTCATCGCTGGTCGTTCCCGATCTGCTGAGCCAGATCGTTTTTTGGCCGATCTCGGCCAACAGGCTGAGCGCCTGCTAGCTGCTGGCCGGACAGTCTGAGCTGCAGGGCTACCAGCCGAAAGCGCGATATGGCGCAAACAATTCCTGATGGGTGCCAAAGAGCTGCGCAAGGGTATTCAAGCCCGGCCAGTGAGCGCACAGAACGCCGCAATGATGCAGCCGGGACGAGCGCTGGAAGCTGATGGATTCGGTCTGCACACGATAGATCCGACGCAAGTGGCCGGCCGTACCTTGGCCATCAATCTGGGTGATGCCCGCGAAAACGAAGGAAACGGTCGGGATTCGAACTGGACCAAGACCACCATGATCCCGCGGATGACCCCTGCCCCGCAGGCGGTCCACGATCACCGGGCGCGTCGGGCCATGATGGCATTGCTGTTCATGAAGATGCCGCTGGCCCAGCTGGAAATGATGGGGCTTGAAGGTTGATGGGGACAGGCAGGCCGCCGAAGCTTGGCTCAACGGATTGAGCCCATTCCGGGCGCCTTCAGGATCGTTGAGCCCTGAACCATCAAGCAACGTGCGTCGTCGGGGCCCTTAAGGTCCCAGAGCTGCGCGACGAATCAGCAAACCAGCCGCTCAATCATTGGCATAATGCTCTGGCAGCGCCTTGCCGAACAGAATTGCCGTGCCGTCCGTCTGCCACCAGTAGACACATCGGTCTGACGCCGGTTAGCACCGCCTCGATCGAGGCGCGGCCAGGGTTGGTGCATCGGCCTTGGGCAGTAAGCCGACCAATCGTGTAGGTGTTATATCGTTTGACCGCCTGGATTTCGGCTCTGGCGGATCCGGCGCCACACAGCCGGCTTGCCTTGGTGATCGGAGCTAGGATGATCGTCGGATCGGCCTGAAGACATATGATCCTCTGGCGCAGGCGGTTTGAATAGAGCCCCGGCACAACGCCGCCGTTCGCGGTGGCTTGCCGGTATTCCTTGCATGACAATCGCGGCCACAGAAAAAGGCCGCCCATCACGGGTGTCGTCACAGCCGTCGTGGAACTGCGCTTCTCCCACAGCTCGGCAAGCGTCGCTGCATGGCGGCTTGCATTCGCAGCAGCACGACCTGCGGCTCTCCCCTCGCTCAATCTCATAGGTATCGGGCAGGATCGAACCCTCGGCCGAACCTCGATGGGCGCGTCAGACCTCTGGTTGTTTGGCCATCAGCCGCTCATGAGACCATGATCGAGGCATGCCTCGGGATAGTCAGACGAACCGGCCGCAGGACTTTCATCGCCCTGAATGAATCGAGCAAGGATGCGCGAAGGACTTTGCGCCCTCGGGAAAATGACCGTTCCCCGGCCGTTGATATCGGCGCCCCACGCGCCGAAAATGCGGGCGCTGATCACCGGGAAGGACCTCCTGCATGTGCTATAGTCGCATTCGGCTTCCGCCGAGCTATGGTTGCCACCAGAAGACAGGCTGGCTCCCGTCCGGAAACGAGAAAGCGTCCTCTGCTTCAAATGGCCCTCAGATAAACCACCCCAGCCACACCAGCCACCGGCAGCGCGGCAAGCGGACCAGCCAATGCCGAACAGCAGCTAAGCAGCGGCCAGCCGCCGCGCCGGCCAGCAATCAGTCGTCAGCGCCTTGAACGGATGACCGAGGCGTTGGTGCCGCCAAAATCCGAAGCTGTTGTTGGAGCGACTGCGCGTACCGGACGCTTGCGCGCCACCTGGGACACCAGATCGACGCCTTCGGTTCCTTCGTCGGATTATCGAGGTTCAGCGTCGGCGGCGATCTGATCGCGGATTGCCAGGATACAGAAGATCGTCTCTTACCGCCCAGCCCCACCCAGCAGATGCCCGATGGCTGATTTGGTGGAACTCATCCGAGCCCGACAGGTCATCCGCCCAGCACGCGCTATGACCGCGCCTACTCGATCCGTGTCGGCCCATGGTCCGAAGTGCCATGAGCGATTCGAACATTAGGTCGATGTCACCGGGCTGCAACCGGCCTTGCGCATCTGCAGCGCATGGACAGTTCGGCGCCCTTGCCCTTCCGGGTGCGGGGTCCCAGTGAAGTGACTACGCGCATCGCCGACGGCCAGTAAGCCCACGAACTTCGGCATAGATCTTCGCGCCGCGGCCTTCGCGTGCTCGTATTCCTCAAGCACCACGATCCCCGCGCCCTCGCCCATCACGAAGCCGTCACGGTCCTTGTCATAAGGGCGGCTGGCCTGCTCCGGACGGTCGTTGAAGCTGCAGTTCAAGGCCCGTGCCTGAGCAAAGCCGCGATTCCCAATGGGTTGACGGTGCCTTCTGCGCCGCCGGCCAGCATGATATGGCGTCGCCATCCTTTGATCATCCGGCGCAGCATCACCAATCGAATGGGCCCCGGTCGAGCAGGCCGTCACCACCGCGTGGTTCGGCCCCATTAGACCGTACTTGATCGAACCTGGCCCGAAATCAGGTTGATGATGCCCCATGGACGAAGTGCGGGCTCACGCGCGATGCGCCCTTTTCGTGAAGAACGATCGATTCTTCCTCGATCCCGGAAGGCGCGATCCCGGCCGCGATCGAGCATCCGGTGCGCACGCTTCAGGTCTTCGGTCCATCTCTCGTCAGAGCCGGCGTCTTCCAGCGCCTGGGCCAGCCGCTCAGAGGCCGTAAAGACGATAAACGGCATGCGACCTGCCCGCTGGAATCTGTGATCGACGACGCTTGTTTCGATCGGAAACCCGAGGATGATCTGCACCGGCTTTACCTCGCAAGCGATCTGGCACTCTCCGCGGGATCAAAGCGGGTATCGACCGGCAGCCGGACTGCTGAAGAAGATTTGCCAGGTGCGTTTCGACCATGCCCCCAAGGGAGTGACAGACCCAGACGCCGTAATCCACTACGCGGACGCATGCACTTCTCCGGATCAAGAGACAGGCCCAGACCCATTGCGGGATGAGCCTGTCAAATCTTCGTCGTCTCGGCTTCCGCAGTTCAAAGTCACCCAAGACAGGCTTGGGGCGGTGCGGAAAGCGGGCTGGATCTAGCCCTTGTTCTCGTCGATGTACTTGATCGCGTCCGAGACGGTGCTGAGTCTTTTCAGCCGCGTCGTCGGGGATTTCTACGCCGAACTCTTCTTCAAAGGCCTGACAAGTTCAACGATGTCAAGGCTGTCGGCGCCCAGGTCATCGATGAAGCTCGCGTCTTCAGTAACCTTCTCGGCTTCGACGCCAAGGTGTTCGACAACAATCTTCTTAACCCGGTCGGCGGTGTCGCTCATGATTTACCCCTTCGTGACGGCCAGATAACTAAAGTTGAACCTGCCCTAGAGAGACGCGTGGCCGCGTGCTGAAGGGGGTGGAACCCCGGTTTGCCGTTTCCGGTGCCGCTGCTGGTCTGACAACGCGCGTATTTCGGGGATGCAGGTACAACGCCGGATTGTGGCCGCACCTGCTATCCACGAAGATACGCTTGCGGCGGCCTGGATGCGCAGTGACCGTTTACTGGCCGCGAGCAAGCATCACGTGCGGCGCCGGTCAAGCCGCTGCGGTCAGCTTTGCGCCAAGCTGGCCATCGCGTCTCACCCATTGCGCGGTGTTCGAACGGGCATAGGCAGCAGCCAGCGGCTGCGCGCACGCTTTCAGCAAGTCGTGCGCTGATCGGTGGCCGACGATGTCCAGCGATTTTGCGGGAATCGCTCCTCCGATCATCGCATCTGCCGCCTGGCCGTGGCGACCAGGGTGATATGCCCGTACCCTTCGTAAGTGAACTGGTCGTGGGAGATTCCCTCGGGCGTATAAGTTGCACCCAGTTTTTTTCCCGTACAAGATCGATCGCGGCAAGGCCCATGGCCTGTGCCAGCAGATCGCGGGTCAGAAAATCTTTCAGGTCGCGGTCATCGTGACCGGCAGCTTATCGATAGTAACGCCCTGGTCGGCTGTCCGGTGTGGTCAGCGTCGTGGTGCGCGGTTGCCTTGAAACCAGGCCGGGCGCGGCGAAGCCCGGTTTATGCTGGCGGCAGGACGGGCTTGGCAAGGCCCATGAGTAGCCGCAACTTGCCTTGATTGCGCAGTTTCATCAAAATCGGCGACTAGCGACAAAGCTACGGAACCTGCGCCCAGTTGGGGGGGCAATCACCCGCCTGAAGTTCTTCGAACGACCGGCGTGAAAGCGCATCGAGCCCCGGCAATCCAAGCCGCCCATCACCACCCGTCAGTACGCTGTTAAGCGTGGTTTGCCATATCTGCATGGGCTGCGCGGAAAGCGCTTTGCCAACGGTCTCGGCAGAGGCGCCCATTGCGCCCCGGTTTCTGCGGAAAACACGGTTGCGGTCAAGACGGGGCGGCAGTCAGCTTAGCTGCAACTGCAACGATCCTTGTCGGATAACACTGCCACTGGCTTCAAGCATCCGCCCCCGCGCCAAACCCAGCGAAACCTGGTTTCCGGCCAGAATTGCGGCGCAGCTCCGTCGCATCATGGGCCTTGAATCCGTCCTGGGGCAACAGGATCGCGGCCATGGCGTCAAGCCCGGGTTTATCGACGGGAAAGGCAGATGCGCCTTGCCCAGTCCATTCGAGAATGCGACGTCACCCGGCTCCAACTGGTCTTTTTTGAAGGTTGCAGTGCAGGCCATTGGCAAAGCGGATCGTCCGGATGCCCAGGTCTTCGATCCGGCTTGTCTACCACGGATTTTTCTGGCGCGCCGAAGCTTGTGAAGTGGCAAAGGCCTTGGTCGCAGCCTGAACCGGCGCCGCCAACGGCCCTTGCGCGCTCATGTGTGCAGTCAATGCGGGCGATTTCGGTTTTGGGATCTGCAAATAGCGCCTTGGCCGAAACAGGAGATCGAAGGCTTACCGCCCCAGGCCGTGGTTGCAGGGCGGCCGTTACGTTGTTTCGGCGGTGATTGGAACCTCAAGTCTGCTTGTTAATAGCCAGATCAAACTCCGCCCGGTCGCCACGGCGTTTTTCCAATGAACGGCTGAATCCGTCGCTCTGGCCAACTGCGCGGCGGCCGCCCTTGCTTCTGCGTCACCGATTGGTTCAGGCTGCGACATGCGATACCGGTCTTGACCTCATCGATCCGCCAGCCGTGAACCCATGCTGCGCAGGTCGCGGCGCAGTTCCTGCTTCACCTAACGGCCAATCGCTTCGCGCCATTTCCCATCCCGCGCGAACAACGTGAAAGGCCATAAGTGGGTGGCGTTGCGGCCCAGATCCTATCTCAGAAACTGAGCGCTTCCAGAACCCTGTCGGCTTGAGCGACAGCGGTCTGGAAGCGGCAGCGAGATTGCCGCCCGGCGATCAAGCTTCGAGCAGGTCTCCTGCCGCTCGTGGCCACGGTCTGGCGGGTGGGCGCATAGCCTCGCGCGTCCTTTTCGAACATGACGATTTCCGGGAGTCGCCGGATCGACGAACTGCCGCAGCACGGCCCTCTGCCACGGCAACTCGACCGCGATGATGTCTGCGCCTGCCGGTCACAGGCATTCCAGTCGTGAGAAACTGCGGTGATTTGCGCTGCAATTCGCGGGATCGAGATCACCAGCGATCACCAGCGTGGCGCGATCGGGGCGATAAATGTGCGTGATAGAACGCGCGCAAATCCTTGGCCGAAATGCGCTTTATGCTGTTCTGGATCGGCGCTGATCGATCCCGCCAGCCGGTTACCGGGCAGTTGTGCTTCCAGCACATTGGCATGCGCGCGGTTGGGATAATGTTCCGGCCTCGTCCGACAGCAGAATTCCTCTTTAGCGGTCCACTGCGCGGAGCGATGGTCAGGCCTGTCGCCAATCTCGCGCATCATCACAAGGCAGCGTCAATCACTTCGAGCATTTCGACTTGGGCAGATCAAGTATTGTAGATTGAATCGATGGCGGAGGCTCGTGGCGTTTGGTATCTGCGCCAAACGAAAGGCCAGAGCGCTCCCAGCTTGGGTATCAGCTGCCCTTTCGGGGATATTCTTGAACATTGAATCGCCAATTGTTCGACAAAGTGCGCGCACCGGCCGCTGGGCGTCCGTTTTCATACTTGGCCCGGCCTTGATGCCGAAGCGGGACGGAACTTCCTTTCTTGGGAGTCTCGTGACGGCTGGATCGCATAGCGCATCCCGTTCGGCAGGGTGCCAAACAGCACATCCGGATCGGCTTGAAGCGAATCGCTGGCAATGCCCCAGGCGGGAATGCCTGCGATACAGACGCCGGCGCAGCATGCGCTGTTGGGGAGCCTGCGCAAGTCAGCAGGCGTGCGCAAGCGGGCGGAGACCGCCTGTGAGCGCAGCACTGGCCCGCAATCAGCGCGCAAGAGAGAGGCACTCATGTGATAAGGCAAGATGTTTCACGGTTATGACCTTCCTGCAGAAACCGGAGACCGGCGCCAGACAGATCCACGCTCCGGTCATTGCCGGAAAGGTCTTGTATTCACAGATATTTTGCGGTCGATAGCCGCAGGACGAAGTCCGTTTTCTGAAACACTCCCCATATGGCTGTGGCTATCAGTCAACAGCAATCAGCCCTTTGGCGGCTCGACGATGCGCAGATGCCAGTTTCGGCGCACTGCCTTGGCTCTGCGGGGCGAAGGCGCTCCCATCAGCAGATCCTCAGCCGCTGGTTCATTCGGAACCAGCGTAATCTCGCGCAGGTTCTGAAGCCCGCTAGCAGCAGCATCACCATGCGGTCGACCCCGGCTGCCATCCGGCCGTGCGGGCCGGCGCGCCATACTGAAGGCCCGCGGTACAATCGCCGCCAAAGCGCTCTTCCACGTCGGCCTTGGACATCCGAACCAGTTCGAGGCCTTGACATCGGTCCGTTGCTGGTTGCGGTGACCTCGGATCGCAGTTCATGAGCCGTTTGCAGACCATATCATACTGATAGGCCTTGATCGAAAAGCGGATCCTGCGTTTGCAGCGCGTCCAGCCCGCCCTGCGGCATCGAGAACGGGTTGTGCGCAAAGTCGAGCTTCTTCTCATCCTCATCCCATTCATAGAACGGGAAGTCGATGATCAGCAGAAGCGGAAACGCATCCTTTTCGAATCAGTCGCATGCTCGCCCCGCGTGCGCGCGTGCGCGCCAGCTTGGCGGCTGGGTGCTTTCTCTTGCTGCTGCAAAGAAGGCGCGTCATTTCGGCCCAAGCAAGCGAATCGCACAGTGCGCGAGGCCATCTTGTCCTCGCATGGGTTTTGGCAATCGGCGCCGAACACAGCCATCCTTGCGTGGCATAAGCGAGACCCGCATGACCTCGTGCGCGCCCACTCGTGATCATCGTCGTCAAAGAACTTGCGGCTTGAGGCCGGGCGGTTTCCGGGCGGCCGGATCAGTCGGACCACTCCCGCGCAGTGCCCACGATTCTTTTCGAATCAGGCCAAACCCGGCACGAAGCGAACTGCTCGTGACATGCGAATGAAGTCAGCGGGTTCCGCAGATGCGGGCTTGTCGTCCCGTAATCTCAGCATCGCCTTGGCATAAAGGATCCGCGGAAACTGGGCCAGCCGGGGTCACGACCTTGCCATTGGCGAAGGTTCGAAGATGCCGGCCAGTGACCGCTCATCGTTTCCCAGACTCTCGCTGGGTGACAAAGCTCATCTCGAGATCGAGCTGATAGAACTCGCCCGGCAGACGGTCGGCGCGAGGATCTTCATCGCGGAAGCACGGGGCGATCTGGAAGTACCGGTCAAACCCGGCACCATCAGCAAACTGCTTGTACCTGCTGGCGGAGGCCTGCGGCAGCGCGAAGAAACTTGGCCGTATTATGGATGCGGCGGGGCACCAGTAAGTCACGCGCGCCTTCGGGGCTGCCTGGCGGTCAAGATCGGGGTCGGAATGCGGTAAGCCGATGTCCTCCATCCGCGGTCGGGTTTGCGCGAGATGATGCGAGTGCGCGTCATGGATGTTGGCGTGCATGGCTTTCCCGGCGCAGATCCATGAAGCGGTAACGCAGGCGTGATATCCTCGGGATACTCCTGCTCGCCGGCCACCGGCAGCGGCAGTTCTTCGCTCGCTCAGCACGGTAAGCCCGAACGCGCGAATACCTCGATTCTCCCGGTGCAAGTTGGCGTTGACCGTCCTGCCCCGCGCGCCTTTCACGCTCACGCGTCAACTCGTCAGGACCTGATCCATCCGCAGCCCTCAAGGATCGCAAGGCGGGACTGGTCCTGCGTCAGCCACGATCTGGGTCATGGTCCGTAATGATCGCAGTCAGGTCGCACGCCAAAACGCCCGTGATCGCGCTTGCGGTGAACCCAGCCCGAAAGGGGATGGTCTGGTCTACATGTGGCGCGCAGGGCGCGCAGGTGGGGCAACGATAAAGATGCACATCGAAACTCTGTCCAATCGCCTGCAATGATGCTAGGGGCGAAGGCGCGGGCTAACAGGCGATGGCCGCACATTTGTCAAGGCCGGGGCCTTCGCACGGGCCGACTATAGAAAAGAAGCATCGAAAATACACCCCCTGATCCATGGACAGCCGAACTGGCCGCATCTGTGCGAACGTCTCGCAAGGCCCGAGTTCGTCTGCGTCGACACCGAATTCATGCGCGAGAACACATACTGGCCAGAGCTTTGCCTGATCCAGATTGCCGACAATGGGAAGCGGCGGCCATCGATCCACTGGCCAAGGGCCTTGACCTGTCGCCACTGCTGGACCTGCTGGTCGACAACGAGGACGTGCTGAAGATTTCTCCACGCGGGCGGTCAGGACGTGGAAATCATCTACAACCTTACCGGCAAGACGCCGCATCCGATCTTTGAACACGCAGATTGCGATGATGCGATCACCAGAGCGAGCAGATTCGGTTATTCCAACCTGGTCGAAAGCTGGCTTGTGGCCTGCAAATCGACAAGGGCGCCCGTTTACCGACTGGTGCGGCGCCGCCCGCGACCAGGCGACCAGAATCGAATATGCATCGGTGATCGTCACACTCGCTCAAAATCTTTCCCAAGATCTGGCCGCCTGATCACAGACCGCCGTGCGCCTGCTCGCTTATCGAATGGAAAACTGCGACCCGGCAATTACCGACGACCGTCGATCGCCTGGCAGGATCAAGGCATCGGGCCCGCAACCCGGCGATCGCTGGGCGGCTTGAATGGCGCTGGCCGCGTGGCCGCGAGATACGAAGCGCAGCGACATAGGACATTCCAACCCGCGGACGAAATTGCGCGCGATGAAACGCTGGCCGACATCGGCAGCCCACGACCGCCCAAGGCGAGGCGGAATCTCGCACAAGGTTCGCGGGCTTCGCGGGCTGGAAGGACAATGAAATCCGGCCAAGCCGCATGATGGCTATACGGCTGCAAACGCTACGCCGCTCTTCGGATGAGAACTTCCGGGTGCGGTAGGCGCGCGGCGCGCCGCTGGCAAGGAAGTGCGCCGCTGGTGGCGCGCTCGCTCAAGCTGCTGCCTCAGGATCCGCAAAGCCGCGAGATGCGGATGGTGGCAGCCC
The DNA here is from genome assembly GCA_002872375.1 of Eulimnadia texana. Taxonomy (NCBI): domain Eukaryota; kingdom Metazoa; phylum Arthropoda; class Branchiopoda; order Diplostraca; family Limnadiidae; genus Eulimnadia; species Eulimnadia texana. The sequence goes on from NKDA01000067.1 coordinate 12,226, forward strand.
GCCTGGCTTGCCCGCAGCGCGGACTGGACTGCTCGCCGGCCGGCGTGCGCCGATCTTGCCGCTGCCTGAAGGCTGGTCGTTACGAACAGTTCGGCGCCGCGATGCGCTGGAACTGGTCGAAGGTCGCCTGGCCTTTGCGGTGGTCAAGGGCGCGGCTGAAGATGGCTCATATCGAGAGTTGCGCAACTGGCGAGCCGCCGTCAGCCCGGCAGACTAGTTGCGATGTCAACGCTACCTCCCCACTTCTCAAGGCGTGCAGTACCGTTGTGGCCCTGCACGAACATACGGCCACTTTGGCCGCGGCCGATGCTGTTTCGTGTCGCAGTCCAACCTTGTCCGCCGGGCTGCGCGATCTTGAAACGCTGCTGAACGTCGTTTTGGTCGAACGGACCAAACGCGCCGTCCGATTTACCCCGCTCGCAATGCAGTTGTCGCCAAGGCCTACTGCCTGCTGCGCGAGGCAGAGGATTGTCGGACTGTGCAAGCGCCGGCAAGACCTGCTATCCGGTGAAGTGCGGATGAGCGTCATCCCACGCATCGCGCCCTTCCTGCCTGCGCGGATGCTGCCGCGTCTGCGCCGCGAACGGCCGCAACTGAAGCTCTATCTGCGTGAAGAGACCAGCCAGGCCGCGATCGAGAGCCTGCATCATGGCCGCAGTGATTGCGTTTTGCTGGCGCTCCCCTTCCCGACGGCGATGTCGAGAAGGAGACGATCGAGCTGGATGCGCTTTATGTCGCGTTCCCGAAGGACGACCCGCGCGATCCGCCTGATGGAAATCCCCCGAAGTGATCGACGAAAACCGGCTGCTGCTGCTCGAAGACGGGCATTGCCTGAAAGAGCATGCCCTGGCTTGCGTGCAACGCCCGAACTGCGGGCCAGCGCCACATGATCGGAACTTCGCTCCACACGCTGGTGCAGATGGTTGGACAACGGCCTTCTGACCATGCTACCCGAAATGGCGCTGGATGCGGGATTCTAAACGGAACGCAGGTCGTCGCCCGCCCGCTTCGGTCCGATTCGGCCAATCGTTGAAAGTCGCCCTAGTCTGGCGCAAGAACAGTCCGCGAGCGAATTCCGCCTGCTCGCCGAGGAGCTGGCCGGTTAGCCTAATCCATGTGCTCAGGCCGACCCGCAGGTAATCCACCCGGTTACCAGGCGTCAGAACGGCCGCGGCCCACAGTGTGGTGAGGCCGATCGTATGCGGGAAGTTGATCGCCTCGCCCGCCATCAAGCATCGGATGACTCACATTGCTGGGGCAGGGCCACATCCAGGTATCAAGGCCCCCAGGCAGCCGAGTGGAACTGGTCTTCATTTGGAGGCGGCTACGCACGGAAACTGAAGTCCAGCGCAAGAAATTCGCGCATGACCGAAACCGCAATGTTCGGGACAAGGATTGACAGGCCGGCGATCACGTGCATGCGCCCATAGGGCCGCGCAGATACCCTGTGGGTCGCGGTCGAGAATGAAGTGTGCGCAACCCTGAAGTCTTTGTTGCATCGGAGCCAGGAAGATTCCGCAGGGCTTGAACCGCACGCGGTGGCCGCCAGCTTAAGCCATTCAAGTAATCGTGGGATGCCATGAGCAGTGAGAAAAAGCAACGGGGAAGCCCAGGTATCTTATCTGCAGCTGGCACCCAGACAGGACGAAGGTTGTAAGTAGCAGCGGCAGCGCCAAGAGTCCGTGACAGAGCTCAGGATAATACTAGGAAGGGTCCACATCATCGGCTTCCGGTCTAGCTGAAATCGCTTCGGTGCAAAGGTGCATGGGGCTTGTCCGCAAGCACGCGCCCGCAGAGCCGACGCGGGGCATTATCGCGAAGGGCTGCAATGACAACTTTCGACCCAACTGATCCGCACCGCCGCTTCCTGCCGCGCTGTTTCGTGACGCAACTCGCTCAACGCGTTCAATGAAACCTCTATCGCAATCGCGATGGTCGTTCTTTCGTGGTCTACACGATCTACAACTTCCGAAAGCGGCAGAGGGTCTGTTCAGCGATAGCTCGGCCTTGTTCATCGCCCCACTCTTTTCTACTGTCCGCGCTGGCCGGGCAGCTGGCCGATATGCGAGACAGGCGCGGATCCTTCGGATCGTCATAAGCGCGGAAATCGGTATCATCGCTGTCGGCGGGCAGGGCTGTCTGCTGGCTGGGCAAAGGGCTGCTGGACCAGACGCTGACGATTATCCTGATGCTGGCCCCCTTCTGGCCATGGGCGTCCACTCCACCTTCTTCGGCCCGATCAAATACGCCATCCTGCCTCAGACTTGCAGGACAATGAAGTGCTTGCCGGCACCGGACTGGTCGAAGCGGGCACCTATATTGCGATCCTGTCAGGCACGATACTTGCGGGGTGGATCCCGGTCGAATGGGCCGCGGTGGGCGTCGTGCTGACAGCAATCGTTGGCTATTTCACGTCGCGCTTCGTCCCGCCGGCGCCGCCGCAAAGCACAGGCGAAACGCGTTGATTACAACGTCTGGCGCTCTTCGATCACACTGATCCGCCATACGATGAAGGACCGCCGGGTCTATCTTGCCATCATGGCGATCAGCTTCTTCGTGGACCATCGGTCGCGGTGCTGTTCATCCAGTTCCCTCCGCTGGAACAGAATCGTGTTGTCCGCCAGCAAAGGAAGTCGCCAGCTGTTCTGGTCATCTTTTCTGGTAGGCGTTGCGCATCGCTCGTGTCGGTGAAGCGCCTGCTGGAAAGGCACGTATCGGCCCGCTATTCCTCCGCCTCCGCATCGTGATGGGCCTCGTGCGTCTTGCCTTCCTGTGGGTCTGCCACAGCTGGCCCTGCTCACTCCGCAGGATGGTACTCGATACGGCCAGCTTCCTGCGCCTGAACTGCTTCGCGATCCGCGCTGCTGCTTCAGCCTGCTGGGCATGTTGGTGGCCGGCCGGGATGTTTTCGTCGTGCCGCTCTATGCCTTTCTCACCACTTTCGTCGACAAGACTACCGAAACAGCGCGGACCATCGCTGCCAACAACATCGTCAATTCGGGGGCCATGGTGCTGGGATCGGTGATTGCGCTGGGGATGAGTGCAGCCGGCTTGCCTATGGTGGACCAGCTGCTGCTGGTGCGGCAATGTGCCTGTTTTCCGCCTGGCTGGGCGCAAGCTGGTGCTGGCGGAAGACGCAGCGGCGCTCAGATGATGAACGCCAAGGCCGCAGAATCAGGCGCAATAGCGCACCAGCAGTGAAATCCTTCACATCCTGCAGCAGAAATCCGCCGCAAAACCGGCCGAAGCACGCCGTTCAGGCTTTTGGCGCCGCGGGCAAACGTGGGGGCGGAAGGCTCGCCCTGAACGGGTGACGAGAGGTTTCCTCTGTCAGCAAAGTGCCGTCGCATCGGCATGGCCTTAACTGCATGCTTCGACCATGCGGGCAGCGCTAAATGGGCTCGCCGTGATTGGCACTGCTCCCGCAAATCGGGCACAAAGCCGCGTAGCCTGATGAAAGCGGCCGGGCCACATTGCTGATCCGACCCGCTCAGCCGGCTAATGCTGAGACCATGACTGAAAAACGAAGCGTTACGGCGGACGCCTGCTGGGTTGACTGCCTGTTGAACAGGGCTGGCGACGGGATTTTCACCGTTCCTGTGAGAGTTTTCTTGCAGTTCTTGATGCCCTGCATGACAGCCCGGAAATCGAAACCGTAATCTGCCGGCAGGAAGGTGGAGCCGCTTTTCATGGCCCGCCGACGGGCGATGACCGGGCGTCCCGCGTTTGCTTTCGTAATCCGCGGGTCCCGGCGCGAACCAACTGCAGGCATCGGCGCGCACTGTTGCGTTTTCAGGAATTCGCAGCCGAATGCTGCCTGTTCTTGCGCGATGTCGAACGCGCAATGAAGGATCGCGAAGCTCCAGAAGTCGATTTTCAGGCACCATGTTTGCCGCCTTTGGCCAAGCTGGTGTCGCTGATCGACGCATCCCCGCCGCATTCCGGAATACATTGCCCGTGCATGGGCCACGCGCTGGCCGGTCGGCCCGGACCGGTGGTAATTGCCTTGCCTGAGACATGCTGCTGGAAAAGGTTGCCGGCGTGATGCCGCGTCCGCACTGGTGCGCCCGGCGCAAGCCGTCTGCCCAGATGCAATGGTACGCTGATGCGCATGTTGGAAGATGCCTGCTCGCCCATTGCCATCGGTGGCGGCGCTGGCTGCACGCCAAGGCGCGCGACATTTTACGCGCTTTGCAGAGCGGATCGGACTTCCCGTGGCCGCGCCTTTCGCCAGAGATGCAGTGCCCAATTCCCAGTCAGGTCTGGGCCGGAACCTGGGTCTACGGCCGAGCCCGCAGCTGGTGGAAAGCATCAAGAATGCTGACCTGATCCTGGTCGTCGGCGCGCGCATGGTGAGGCGACAACCGACAGCTACACCCTGATCAACCCCGAGCATCCGGCCAGACCCTGGCACGTCCACCGATCCCCCCATCCCCGAGCTGGGCCGCGTCTATCGCGCCGATCTGGCGATCTGTGCCGACATGGCAGAGTTCGCGAATCGGCCGATCTGTGGGAGGATGATATCGTCCCCTTCGATGCAGGAGCGGAGGGCGCATCGCCAATGGCAGGAGTGGTCAAGCCCCCCAGCCCAATGCCATCAACTGGATATGGGCCAGGTCGTTGCGACAATGCGGCGCGAACTGCCGATGATGCGATCATCTGCAACGGCGCCGGAAACTTCTCTGGCTGGTGGCAACCGCTATTGGCCTTACAATGGCTTTCCAAGCCAGCTGTCGCCCCGACAGCCGCGCGCCATGGGCTATGGGCCGCCTCGGCGGTTGCGGCGGCCATGCGCTTTCCGGACCGCACGGTTATCGCCGTTGCAGGTGATTGGGATTTTCTGATGAACGGCCAGGAACTGGCCACAGCCGCCCAGTACGATTGCGATCTGCTTGTCATCTGGTCGATAATGGCGCCTACGGCACGATCCGCATGCACCAGAACGCGAGTTTCCAGTAACGGGTCTCGGCCACGTCGCTGCGCAATCCGGACTTGCGGGCGCTGGCGCGGCTTTTGGGCGGTGGGGAACGATCGAAGAGCAACGCCGCGTTCGACGGCAGCCTTGGGGGAACCAAGCGCGCCGAGGGCTGCGCCTGCTGCATCTGGTGATCGATATCGAGCAGCTTAGTGCAGGCGGAGCGAGCGTTTCAGGCCTGCGCGCTAGGGCAAAGGCTAATTCGCGCGGCCAGGTCAGGATATGGTCCCATTCCGAGGGTTTGACGGCCAGAAACCGACAGGCGGAACTGGTGAGCAGATCATGTCGGCCAGCGCTGGTCCGCCTTGATTTCCTTCAGCGTTACCGCCGTGGCAGCTTGCGTACAGGCCTTAAGCTTCACCGCAGACCAGCGCCCGGTTCGTCGGTAGGATCCGGAATGTTGACGCGGTTATTTCTGCGATTCCCACAATCACACTCCGATGTTGGAGAAGAAAGGTTTAGCTCGCCTGGCTGCATCGCGCGACAGATTGTTGCGTGCAGTGTAGTTTCGCACCCCGTCCCAGGTGCCCTCCCCCTCGGCAACCAGATCGTCCCAGCTGTAAACGTCAGGCCGACTTCATCAGCCAGTATGATTTGATTTTGGTCATGCCAGAACTCGCGAAAGAAGGTATGGCGCGCCCATTGCATCAGAATCTTGAAAGCGTCCACAGAATGTCCCTCACCATTTGCCCGTTCTTCGCTGACCATGCCGCAGACCGAATTTGCGCAAGCAATCGGCGAGAGCTTTCGGACCTTCGGCTTTGCGATGGTTAAGGATTTCGCCATCGATCCGGCCCGATCAAGCGGGCGTGGCATTCTGTCGGAGGAGTTTTCGCGCTGCCGGAAGAGGAAAAAGCAGCTATCACAACCCTTGCATTGCCGGGCACGCGGATACACTCCGTTCGCGTCGAAATCGCCAAGGACGCAAAGCACCAAATCTGAAAGAATTCTGGCACGTTGGCGCGATCTTCCGGAAGGCAGCCGCTGGCCGATGCAATCGATGCCGCCAATTGTCTGCCGGCGAGGCCGGAAGATTTCGGGGACGTGTTCACGGAACTTTACCGGCCAGTTCGACCAGACCGGGGCGACCATCCTTTCGGCCATTGCAGTCTATCTGGCCTGGAACCCGACTGGTTCGACAAGGGGATCGACGAAGGCACTCCGTCATGCGGCTGCGCATTACCCCCCATTCCCAATCTTCAGGGTGAAGCGATCCGCGCCGGTGCGCATGGCGGACATCAACCTTGATCACGCTGCTGCTGGGCGCAGAAGAGGCGGGGCTGGAGCTGCTTTACAAGGCAAGGAGTGGATCAGCGCCTCACCGCCGGAAGGCGCGATGGTGATCAACGTGGCGATATGCTCGGAACGGCTGACCAACCACTATCTGCCATCAACGATCCACCGGGTGCGCAATCCCAATCCGGAACGCGCGGCATTCAGCCGGTATTCGATGCCGTTCTTCTGCACCTGCGCAGCGACTTCGAAATCAAGACCCTTCCCAGTGTATCTCGGACGACAATCCGGACCGCTACCCCCAGCCCATCACGCGGATGAATTCCTTCAGCAGCGGCTGCGCGAAATCGGGCTGAAGAAGTAGAAACACGGGCTTTAACCGGAAATTTCAGCATGGTTCGCCAAAAGATGCAGCCAATGAAGGCTGCAAAGCGAACCATGTGGGTCTTGGCCCAAAGCCATCTCGTCCGGTCCGACATCTTCATGTCGGGCATCGGCCCTGGCAGCCGTCACCTTTTTGTGGGCACCGGGGGCCAGGTGTTGCCGCAGATCTACCGCAGCCTCGTCGGCCAGGGGGCTGCGCCAGACCGGGTGCTTGCCACCGCCTTGCTGCTCAACATTGCGCTGATCCTGCTTGGCTGGAACCGAATGCGGCAACTGGCGCAGGAAACCGCAGCAGCGCGAGTGGCTGAGGCCGAGGCCCGCAAGCTGGCGGAGACCGATGCGCTGACCGGGTTGCATCAACCGCCGCAGCTTCGCTCCAGCAGCAGAAGCCGTGCTGGCCCCAGGCCAGCGCGCAGCAAATACGCGGCGGCATTCATCGTGCTGGACCCGACAATTTCAAGCAGGTCAACGATCTGCACAGCCATCAGCTGGCGACGCCATTCTGCGCGCGACTAGCGAGAGGCTACGTACAGCCCTGCCCCGCGTCTGCCGCTATTGCCCGGATCGGCGGGCGATGAATTGCCGTAGTCGTGCCGTTCGATCCGGGCCCACCCGAAAGATCGATCAGCTGGCAAACCGTCTGGTGGAGCAGTTGTCAGCCCCGTTCGAATGGGAGGATGTGACCATCGTTCCGGCTGCATCGATCGGGCTTTCGCGCAGCGATGAAGACACATGCGCTGATGTTCAGGCCATGCTGCACCGGGCCGACATCGCCATGTTTCATTCCAAGCGCAAGGGACGCAACGGCATCTCCTGGTTCACAGCCGGAATGGAGGTGAACTGCGTTTTCGCAGCGAACTGGAAACGGGTATCCGCCGTGGCATCGCCCACGCTGAGTTCGTACCCTATTACGAACAGCAGATTGACCTTGCGACGGGTGAACTGGTCGGATTCGAAATGCTGGCCCGGTGGAATTCCCCCAGCCATGGCCAGATCAGCCCCGACATCTTCATTCCCGTGCCGAGGAAATCGGCCTGATCGGCGACTCTCCGATCTGCTGGTCCGCCAGTCGCTGCGTGATGCCAGCCAATGGGATCCGCAGCTGACCCTGGCCGTCAATATCTCACCCATCCAGCTACGCGACCCGTGGTTTGCCCAGAAACTGCTACGATTGCTGGTTGAGGAGCGGTTCCCGCCACATCGCCTGGAAATCGAGATCACGGAGAACAGCCTGCACAGGACATCGGGCTGGTGCGCACGATCATACCAGTCTGAAGAACCAGGGCATCCGTGTCAGCCTGGATGACTTCGGCACGGGTTACAGCTCGCTGGCGCAATTGCAGAGCCTGCCGTTCGATCGCATCAAGATTGATCGCAGCTTCATTTCCAGCCTGCCGGATAGCGACCAGAGCCGGGCCATTGTCTCTTCCATTGTCTCGCTTGGCGCAGGGCTGGGAATTCCGGTGATCGCCGAAGGGGTTGAAAGCCCGGCGGTGCTGGCCGCTTTGAACGCGTTCAGTGGCCTGAAAGCGCAAGGATATCTTTACGGGCACCCGCAGCCGGCAGAGCAGATATTGAAAACGCTGCAAAACCTGCAACTGGCCCGCAGACCGGATCCAGGGCCGGAGCCGCTCGATCACGGCCACGCGCCCGCCACGCCTGAGACTGGACGTAGCCCCCCAGCGCATAGACGCAGGGCCATGCGCACACCGTTCATCAAGATGATGGCCTGGGCAACGATTTTTGTTGTGCTTGACGCGCGCACCGATCCGTCGCTGCGGGTCAGCGCCCCGTGGCAGCTGCGCTTGCGGACCGCAGGACCGGCATCGGATGCGATCAGCTGATCCTGCTGGAGTCATCGCCCTGCGCAGATGTCAGGATGCGGATATTCAACGCCGATGGCAGCGAAGTGGAAGCCTGCGGCAATGCTACGCGCGCAATCGGCCTGCTGCTGGGCCAGCCCGCCTTGATCGAAACACTGGGCGGGTTGCTGCGGACCGATCCGGTGGCCGGCGGCATCGCAGGTCGACATGGGGGAGCCCCGCTTCGATTGGGCGGCGATCCCGCTGGCCTATCCGCTGGACACGCTGACCATGCCGGTTGGCTGGATGGGCTTGAAAGCCCGCCGCAGTCAATGTCGGCAACCCGCACGTCGTCTTTTTCGTGCCCGACATCCGCGCGGTAGACCTTGATGCACTTGGCCCTCTGATCGAGCACGATCCGCTGTCCCGGACCGCATCAATGTGAACGTTGCCACAGTCCTTCCCGCACCGAGATCGCGCTTGCGCGTCTGGGAGCGCGGGGTTGGCGAAACGCGCGCCTGTGGGACAGGCGCGTGTGCTACCGCCGTGGCCGCCATGCGCCGGGGGTATGTCGACCGAGGCGAAGCCGTGGTCAATCTGACCGGTGGCACTTTGCGGATCGGCTGGGGAAGCGACAATCGCATCACAATGACGGGGCAAGCTGCGGAAAGCTTTCGCGGCACGTTTGATCTGGCTGATTTCGAGATCTGACATGCCTGCCGAAGTGATATCGCTCGGATGCCGGTTGAACCTGTCCGAGAGCGAAACAAATCCGGGCAATGCTGGCTGACGAGCAGGATCTTGTCGTCATCAACAGCTGCGCCGTTACCAACGAGGCTGTTCGCCAGACCCGGCAAGCGATCCGGCCGCGCGCGGCGTTCGCGGCCCGAAGCGCGACTTGTGGTCACCGGCTGTGCGGCAGAAGTGAACGGGCCACCATTGGCGCGATGCCCGAAGTGAGGACTGATCGCCAACGCCGTCAAGCTTGATGCCCGGGCCTGGAACAGTGCCCAATCGTGCCCCGCCCCGCCCCAGGCGCACACGCGGGCCTTTGTGGCAGTGCAGAACGGCTGCAATCACGCCTGCACCTTTGCATCATTCCGATGGGCCGCGGCCCGGCGCGTTCCAGATCAGTCGAGAACGTGCTGGGCGAGGTTAAGCGCCTTGTCGGCGCCGGAATCCAGGAAGTGGTCCTGACCGGCGTTGATTTTGACATCGTGGGGCCAGGATCTGCCGGGCCAGCCTGGGCTGGGTATATTGTGCGCCGCGATTCTGACCGCCTGCCCGTCGCTTCCCCGCCTGCGGCTATCGTCGCTTGACGGGATCGAGGTTGACCCGGCGTTGTTCGACCTTCTGGCGCATGAACCCAGGGTCATGCCGCACGTCCACCTCTCGTTACAGCACGGCGACGATCTGATCCTCAAGCGGATGAAGCGGCGGCACCTGCGCAAAGATGCGGTCGCGCTGGTCCAGCGCCTGAAAGCGGCCCGGCCTGAAATCGCCATCGGGGCAGACCTGATCGCCGGTTTCCCGACTGAGAGTGACGAAGCCCATGCGGCCACCTCTCCATCGTTGCGGAGCTTGGGATCGTTCACGGCCACGTGTTTCCCTATTCCGCGCGCAGCGGCACGCCGGCAGCCCGATGCGCGCAGCTTGCGCAGGAACGATCAAGCTAAGGGCGGCGGAACTGCGCGCTGCCGTGGCGACCACGCGTGCCGTCTGGCTTCAGTCACTGCTCGCCATCCCCAACAGGTGCTTGCCGAACGCGACGGGACAGGCCCATGCGCCCAACTTCGCGCGGGTAGAGCTGCCGCCCGCAACACAGAGTGGAAAGATCGTGACCATCACGCCGACCCGGATCGTTCAAGGAATGTTGGTATGAAGCGAAGGCAGTTCATGGACTGACCGCGTGTTTGGCGGCCTGCGCAAAACGTCCGAGCGGCTTGGCGAAAACCTGTCCGGGATCGTCGGCAAGACCCGGCTGGACGAAGCGCAACTTGATGAGATCGAGGATGCGCTCATCCTGTCCGACCTAGGCCCGCGCGCCGCCGCGCGCATCCGTGAGCGGCTGGCGGGGAACGTTTTGAGCGCGCGCCGATGAACTGGCGATCAAGGAGGCCGTGGCTGAGGAGATCGCCAAGATCCTGAGGCCCGTTGCGCGGCCGATCGACATTGTGGCCTTTCCCCGGCCGCAAGTGGTTCTGGTCATCGGCGTAAACGGATCGGGCAAGACGACGACGATCGCGAAGCTGGCGCACTATTTCCAGGAAACTGGATTACGGGTGATGCTGGCCGCTGGCGACACGTTCCCGCGCTGCGGCGATCGGCCAGCTGAAAGTATGGGCGGACCGCGTCGGCGTGCCGATCGTGACCGGCCCCGAAGGCGGCGATCCCGCTTCCATCGTGTTTGACGCCCTTAAAGCGGCAACCGAACAGGGGCATCGACGCCTTGATCGTCGATACGCGGGGAGACTGCAAAACAAGCGCGAGCTGATGACGAGCTGGCCAAGATCCGCCGGGTGCTGGGCCGGCTCAATCCCGAGGCGCCGCACGATGTCGTGCTGGTCCTTGAATGCCACGAATGGCCAGAATGCCTTGCAGCAGATCGAAACCTTCAAGGAAGTGGCGGGCGTGACCGGCCTATCATGACCAAGCTGGACGGAACGGCGCGCGGCGGCGTGCTGGTTGCGGCTGCCGAGCAGTAATGGCCTGCCGATCCACGCAATTGGCGTGGTGAGCGGCTGGACGATCTGCGCCCGTTCGATCCCGATCTTGGTTGCCCGCGTGATAGCCGGAGTTGCATGATGGCAGAAGAACAGAAGCAGAAGTCTGGTTGGCTCAATCTGGCAGTAGATTACGCCCGGTGATCGTGTTCTTCGCGGTCTACAATACAATTCGCCAGCTGATCGGCCGGGCAGACAGCATTGCCGAGGTGCTTGCCGTCATCAAAGGCACGGTCAGCTTCATGCCGCCGCGGTGATCGCGCTGCTGGTGTCAAGTGGAAGCTGGGCAAGGTCTCCCCCGATGCTTTGGCTGTCCACGTGCTGCTGATCGTCGGGTTTGGCGGCCTGACCCGTTTGCTGCGCGATCCGATCTGGATACAGGTCAAGCCGACGGCGATCTACCTGCTGTTCGGGGTTGCGCTGCTGGTCGGCGTCTGGCGCGGCAAGGCGCTGCTCAAGGTTCTGCTGGAAGCTGCGTTCGAAGGGCTGAACGACGCCGGGTGGATGAAGCTTTCGCGCAATTGGGGATTGTTTTCCTGGCTTTGGCGGGGTCAACGAGGGCCTGCGCCATTGGCTGTCGTTCGGAGACTGGATTGCCGCCAAGCTGTGGGTGTTCCTTCCCGCGACGTTCCTGTTCACCTTTGCGCAGATTCCCATGCTGATGCGGCATGGTCTGGCGAGCGAAGAAGCGGGACGAAGTGCTGGAAAATCCGCCCCACGAGTAATCCCGAGGTTGCGCCACCGGCTGCGCGCCAGCCTAAAACAATGTGACTTTGGCCGCACTTGGCGCGATAACGAAGCCCTGCCCGCACCAGCGGGCCTAGTTAAAACGAACAAGAATAGGGACGAAAATGGCCAAGTTCTTCGGAAAACTGCACGCTTGTGCTGGTAGTCGGCCTGGTTGCGGCAATTGCCGTCATCATGAACTTCACCGGCTGGGACCGGCGAAGGTGCAAGGAAATCAGCAACGATGTGATGCGCTGGCTGCACACCTTTTTCGGGATCCTGTGGATCGGCCTGCCTCTACTATCTGAACTTCGTTCAGGTGCCGACCATGCCCCGCATCCGGGCTGAGCAGAAGGGTGCGATCACGGGTCATATTGCTCCGAAGGTCTTCTTCTTCTTCGCTATGCGCGGCTGCTGACCGTTCTGACCGGCCTCAGCATTGCGTTCCACAACGGCTATGGCGCGCAGGCGCTGACTTTCGCAGGCAATGGCGCTGACGGGATCAACCTGATCGGGCTTGGCATGTGGCTCGCCCTGATCATGGCGTTCAACGTGTGGTTCATCATCTGGCCGGCGCAGAAGAAGATCTTGGGATCGTCGAAGCCAGCGCAGAGGAAAAGGCTGCTGCGGCTCCCCGGGCGCCTTTCGCAAGCCGAAAACCAAACTGCTTCCTATCGCTGCCGAATGCTCTATGCCATGGTGAGCGCCAACCTCGGCTAACCCAAGGTTGCCCCAACGGGCAAACAAAGGGCGCGGCACCAGCAGGTGGTCGCGCCCTTTTCCGTTTCTTCGATCAGTAGCTTTTCGGCAGTTCGCAGGCTTGTCGGTGATGGACGCGGTCAAATACAGACCTGAGGACCGATCCAACCGTTCACATAGTGGCATAATAGAGAACGAACATCACGGCTGAGAGGATCGTTGCCCGCTTTACTACCTTGCGCGGCTGGAAATTGGCCGGGGCGCTGTGGGCCTGGCCCTTGATGGTTGCCTCACCCGCTTCCTCATGCGTGCGGATGCCAAACGGCCATCACCAGGAATGCGGCAAGAACCCAGAACATGGCATAGATGGCGATGATCGAAGTCAGTTGCATGGCTTATGGCTCCGGCAGGATAACGCGCACCTGCGGCTTTTTGCCTGACCAGCGTAGCGCGGCGCGGCGTGCTGCAAGGCGCGCCGCTTCAGAAACCTGCTTCGCGGTCATGCCGCGCCCCACCTTCAACTTTACGCATGCGGCGGCGACATCCTCCGCGCGCCTCAGCTGCAAAACTCGTCATAGTCTTCGTCCAGCGGCAGGCCAACGCCCTCAACCTGGACACGCCCCTTCCCGTCGATAACGACAATCAGCAGACCGTTTGCTGCCAGACGCCGCCGCATCACGATTGCCTCACCATCTGCCGGCACAAGGATATCGCCGTCCAGCACGAGCCGGCCGGTGCGCACTCGGACACCTTGCCAGGCTTGCCGGGGGCAAGACGCACCAAATCGCCGTTCGCTGGACCGACCGCCTTCGATCCCCCTTGGCGCGGCCAAGCGGGCCTGTTCGCGCATATGGCGAAGTTCGCCGTGGACCGGCACCAATACCTCTGGCCGCAACCAGTCGTAGAGCGCTTCCAGCTCTGGCCGGCCAGGATGGCCGGACACGTGGATGCCGGCCTGGCGAATCGGTCACCATGGTAATGTCGCGGGCCCCGGCCAGACGGTTTGGATCCGGCCGATGGCAAGCTCGTCCCCGGGATCTGGCGGCTGGGAAAACAGGACGACATGCGCCCCTTCCAGCGCGATCTGATGCGTATCCTCGGCAATCGCGCGACAAGGCCGCGCCGCGGCTCACCCTGCCCGCCGGTGGCAAAGGATCAGCACTTCACCGCGCGCAGATCTCATCGCCGTATCGAAATCAACCAGATCCGGCAGAATTTTTCAAGATACCCGCTCGCCTGTGCCGTGCGGATGATCGATCGAGCGAAAAATACGACCAGCCCAACGCAAACGCGCCGGTTCGTGGCTGAAGCTACTTCACCCAGCGTTTGAAGCCGCGCGACGTTCGAGGCAAAAGTGGTGACCAGCACGCGGCGGCCGTGGTGGCGCGCGACCTCTTCCAGCAGGCCTGGCGCACGGCCCCTTCAGAACGACGGAATTCGGATTGAACAGCGTTGGTTCGAATGCAGACCAGGGCCAAATAAGGCCTTCAATCACGATCGCGCGCAATTCCCGCTTCGGTGCGGCACGCGGACCAGCGGCTCGTCATCCAGCTTCCAGCGCCGGATGGAAAATCGGCCATAGGGCGTGTCGATAAGTCACGGCTTGCCTTTCAGCAATGGAATGGGCCACGGCACGTAGCGCACGCCAAAGGGGCCTAAGCTGGAACCGATCCAGGTGATCGATCACCCGCAGCTCCACTTCCTTCGTCAGGCCTGCTTCCTGCAACTTGTCGGCAACAAGCCGCGCGGTAAATGGGGTAGCATATAGCGGAAACGCCCAGGTTCGTGCGCGAAATTAGGGGACCGCGCCGATATGGTCTTCGTGGGCATGAGTCAGGACGATCCCGACCAGATCGTCACGGCGTTCTTCGAGATGAACTCCGATCGCAAAAACCAGTTCCGTTCCCGGGTATTCATTGGCGCCAGAAAGATCCAGATCGACCATCAGCCATTCCCGTCCGCCCATAAGGTTGAACGTTCAATCCGATTTCGCCTCGATTCCGCCGAGCGCGCAGAACAGGAGTTCCCGACCGGGCTTCACTTGGCCTTCTCGGCAGAATGGCCATGGCCTTCCAGCGTCAGATCGGCGTCAACCGCATCAAGATGTCGGTATGCCGGTCAAACAGAATGGCGAGACCGCCGGTCGCGATGACCTTGGCGGGGCGTCCGATTTCGGCGCGCATACGGGCAATCAGTCCTTCCATCATGCCACATAACCCCAAAAGACCCCGATGAGCATCTGGTCTTCGTATTTCGTCGATCACGCTGGCGCTTTCAGGGCTGCGGATCGCAATGCGTGGCAGCTTGGCCGTGTTGCCGACCAGGGCGTTCAATGCGAGCAGATTGATTGCCCGGCGCGAATGATCCCCCTTGTAAGCGCCGTTGAAAATCAGACGTAACGAACGTGGTAGGCCGTGTTCCCGGAAAACAACGACGATCAAGTCGCCCGGAACTTGCATGGCCGCAATGGCGGTTCCACAGCTGCGAGGTCCGCGCCACACGACGCGGCCTCGTCCAGAATCGATCCATCCGTAATCTGACCGCGGCACAAGGAGACCAGTGCCGTTTCACAAAAGCCGAAATACTTGTCGGGCCAACACCGTCAAGATTGTGCAAGCCGCGGGGGTACCAACGGTAGAGACGATGGATATGCCAACGGATGGCCGATGACCGGCTCGATCCACGTCGATGTGGTGCAGCAGTCTGCATCAGCCAGACGGCAATATTTAGTCGAGCCCGTCGGCGCGGGGTCGTGCGATGCGCGCAGCGCGCCGTGATGGCAACGCCCTCAAACAGGGCAAAGAGAACCGACAGTTGGTGGAACCGGACATCGGGGATCGGAGCAGATGCCTAGCCTCCCCGTTGGACGAGGTTGAAATCTCGCGCCGCGTGAATGGCAGCGCACAGAGCCATCCGCCAAGGCGCAGTTCAGCGCCCCTCAGGGGCCAATCCGGCGAAAGTGCCGGCTTACCGGAGCAACAATCCTCCTCCCAGCTGTTTGTAGCGGGTAGCCAATCGGGTGAGCCGCAGCATCCCACCGCCAAGGTCAAGGTTCCAGCCCAAAGCTGTGCGCCAGCGCAAGAACCTCTTGCGCGAGCGGTTTTCAGCAAGATCATGCACAAGCTATCACGATCTCGGGCTGTCCTCAACTGCGAATAGCGCGAATGGTCCGGCACGGTCTGGCAGGGCTGGCGCGACCAAACAGGTTGATCCCCGATGCACCACCACCCATCCTCCGCCG
>NKDA01000068.1:0-2500 GCA_002872375.1 Eulimnadia texana
ATCCGAGAAAATTGCTCTTCCCGGACCTCTCCTGCTCTCTGGGGAACCACGCGGGACTGTATCGGACACCCGTACTCGCGCCGCCTTTCTTCATTTCAATGTTTCGTGACCAGACACCTCCTCATATAGGGAAAACGGTACCCCCCTATGTACGTTCGTAATCTCTCTACTCCTGATTTCACGCGACATTTCTCGTCGCCTCATTACATCATTCGGTAGCGCTTGTCAAGTCGAGAATGTGCGTCCAAGTCTCGTTTCTCTACCGTTCTACAGAAAAAGTTATTTCAGAAAAAAAATCACGTTTCTCGAGAGTGCGGGAGAGCGCCTCGAGGCTCCTCACGCGCTCGCGCCGCTTCCTCGTGAGGAATTTTTCGGAGCGCCCGCACGCACCGGGGTCCGCTACCTTTTTCATTACAACACGGGCGTGTTTTACACCATTCGATAGCTCTTGAAAAGCTCGGAACGATGGTGCAAGTCTCGTTTCTCTGTGACTCCTGGCAAAAGAGTTATTAACGAAAAATAAAAAGTTATCGCGAGTTCCGTTGATGTCAGGGCAAGCTGCCTTTTTTATTACAATGAGGATGTTTATGCACTATTCGATAGCTCTTGAAAAGCTGAGAACGATGGTGCAAGTCCCGTTTCTCTGTGATTCCTAGGAAAGAAGTTATTAACAGAAAATAAAAGTTACCGCGAATGCGGCTGAAATTCGCGGAACTCCCGAGGCGCTCGGCTCGTTTGGCCGTGACAAAAGACTCGGCGCTTTCGCCGTAACCCGGTGGGGTCCGCAACGTTTTAGGATAACATGGATATGTTATACATCATGCAACAGCGTTTAAAAAGACGAGGTGCTGGAACGTAAGTTTGATCTCCTGCGACTTGCAGAGGATTTAAATATTAAACGTAAATAGTAGTTATCGTTGAGTTTTTCACGGACTCCGATGCATGCGGGCTACTTTTCAGTGATAACTTGGTCGCGGCGCTGCCCGGTAGTTCTTTAGCGTCAACTATTTAATGATATCGTCGTACAGTGTCTATCAATGTTATCACTAATTTATCCGGTGATGACCTATTTTTTAATCGGTTGTTAACTGTTTGGAAATTTTTTTTTCATTACATTTTGCAAGTGAAACTGTACAAGTTTGCCTACAACCCCCAACACAGAGAATCTCTCTCTCTTACTTATCTGCAAGATTCTATAGTAAACCCCAGTGAAAATACAATACAATTTCCAAGATCTGTTTTGCCTACAAGTCTATTATCCCAAGATTCTTAGTAAAACTACGAGTCAAATGCCTATGAATCTGAAGAATCTTGGAAGAATCATTGAAGAAGTTTCGCCTGCATGTGTGGTTACACGCGATGCCTACAAGTATAAAAGAATCTGGAGAATCTCAGAGAATCTTCAAATCATTGCTGCCTACAAGTGAGTCCCAAGTACGATTCACTAGTAAACTACGAGTCAAAATGCCATTGAATCTGAAAGAATCTTGAAGAATCTTATCAGAATGTTTCGCCTGCATGTGTGCTGTTACACGCGATGCCTACAAGTATAAAGAATCTGGAAGAATTCAAGAATCTTACAAGTTTTTGCCTACAGGTCTAATACGGTCTTATAAACTGAAGCCGAATCAAAAAGTATGTGAAGAATCGAAGAAATCTTGGCCCAAAGTCTTTTCTAAAGTTTCTCGACTACATAGTGATGTGTTACAGCGATGCCTATGCATTTCTTTAAAGGATATCTAAAAGCCAAACACAACAGTATCTGAAAGAACATCTTTTGTCCGTCACTCGGTTATACAGAGTGCCCAAGAACCTACAAGTCAACTATTGAAGAATCTGTTGGAATCTTCAAAGCAAATCGTTTGCCTACGAGTCTTTTAATAAAAGATTCCGTTAAAAAGCTAAACGTCCAATACACAAGAATCTCAAAGAATCTTCAGTTTCTTTTGCCTACAAGTAAATTTAATATATATATGCCTCCGATACACTACAGGCCAAGTACAAAACATCTTGACGTGAAAGTGAAACGTGTAGCAAGAATCTTGAAGTCTGACCTTACAACTGAATTCTGAACAAGATTCTTGCCCCATTAATTACTACCCAAACACAACAGGATCCCGCATAATCTGAAAGTTTCTTTTGCTTACAACTGCAACTGACGAGACTCTTTACATTGAAGTAAAACGTTTTAGTGAGCCATTGAAATAATCTCGCATAGCATATAGTAAACTGGATTGAAAGAGTACCTGCTGCTGCTGCTGCTGCTTTTAGACTAAAGCTGCTGCTAGTTTTACTGATCTTTTAAAGACTATTGCTACTCGCACAGCTAACAGTGCTGCTAGTTTACTGAACTTAAAAAGACTATTGCTTGTCTACAGCTAACGCTGCTTGCTAACTATACCGAGCCTGTAAAGACTATTGCTTACGCTTGTTATTGCTAACGCTGCTTGCTAGTTTATTACATTCAATGACTACAGCTGCTCGCACAGCTAACAGTGCT
>NKDA01000068.1:7500-15000 GCA_002872375.1 Eulimnadia texana
CTCCTGAACACCACATTCCGCGACACCCGAAGGCGCGAGGTTCGGTGCTGGGCTTTTCCCTCTTCGCTCGCCGCTACTAGGGGAATCCTTGTTAGTTTCTTTTCCTCCGCTTAGTGATATGCTTAAGTTCAGCGGGTAGTCTCACCTGCTCTGAGGTCAGTGATAGTTTGTTTTTAAAAACTTGTCAAAACGAACGGAAGAGCCACCAAGCTCTCTCTTGCAACAAATTCCGTACAAACAGGTCGCAAACATAAACTCAGCGGCCGCTCTCTTATAACAAAAGAGCTGTTACGCCGCCGTTTGCAAATTCCTGCTCGCCCCCGACTTCGGCTGTTGTACTCACGTCTTTCTCCCTCAGAGATCACATCGAGGCCAAGGCATTTTATTCCCGCACACTAGCGGAAACATTTTGCCAGCCTTCTTGTTCTCTCGTTAGCGAGAATAAACGCCAACCAAAGCGTTGAAATGGGGCACAGAAAAGGACAAACAACGAGAGCAGTGTTGAACACACTTTCCCGAATCGTTTCTTCTGTATTTAAGACGGCACAGCCAGCCTTATAGGCCGGCCACGTCGCCCAGAGCACAACAAAAAATGTTGTGATGGATGTATTCATCCGACCCTCAGCCAGGTGTGGCCCGAGCGCGAAGCTGGGCCGCCATTTGCGTTCAAAGTTTCGATGCTCCATGTGTTCTGCAGTTCGCATGGATTAGCGCATTTTGCTGCGTTCTTCATCGATCCACGAGCCGAGTGATCCACCGTTCAGGGTCATAATAAACAGTTTTAGCCAGAGTTCTCAGTCCAGGTCTTGAGGTCAGTCAGCGCCAGAACTCGTTAGGGCCAACTTCTCCAAAACCGGCGAAAAACAAGGCTGTTTCCAACTACCAACCGTACAGTGCGAAACAAAAAGTTTCTCACGACATGTATAGGATAGTTTGTGCGGTCTTTACAAACCGTGTGAGGATCGAGCGAGCTCCTTCGCTGCGACTCTGCGGGCGGGAGAATAAATCTTTAAACCGTTAGGTACCCAGCAAAAGAGTCATTTCAATAGCGGTACAGAGCCACGCAGGTTTCTTTTCTCTCGTGAGAGAAAAAAAAAAACCAGCCCTCGTTTCGGCTTCAAGACCCTCAGCTAGCCGCAACTATCACAGAGATTACCGGTCAATGTGACCAGACTCCGTCGCAGCTTTTCAAAGAATCGTTCAACTCCGAGCAATCGGGACTCTATTGCCGAAGCAAAAAAAGTTCCTCATGCAACGGGTATATAAAGTGTGATATGACTGCAAAGAGTCAAATCGGTTATGATCCTTCCGCAGGTTCACCTACGGAAACCTTGTTACGACTTTTACTTCCTCTAAAGGATCAAGTTTGAACATCTTTCAGTCTCGCCGAAGCAGAGCCGAAGCTCCGCCCGACAAGTCCGTCCGAAGTTCTCACTAAATCATTCAATCGGTAGTAGCGACGGGCGGTGTGTACAAAGGGCAGGGACGTAATCGACGCAAGCTAGTGACTTGCGCCTACTAGGGATTCCTGGTTCATGGGGATCATTTCAGTCCCCAATCCCAACCACGAAGGAGGTTCAGCGGTTACCCGGTCCTCTCGGACAGGGAAGACACGCTGATTCCTTCAGTGTAGCGCGCGTGCAGCCCAGGACATCTAAGGGCATCACAGACCTGTTATTGCTCACTGTCATGCGGCTGGACGCCGCTTGTCCCTCTAAGAAGAGTGACGGACGGGTAGGACCCGCCACCTATTTAGCAGGCTAGAGTCTCGTTCGTTATCGGAATTAACCAGACAAATCGCTCCACCAACTAAGAACGGCCATGCACCACCACCCACCGAATCAAGAAAGAGCTCTCAATCTGTCAATCCTTCCAGTGTCCGGGCCTGGTGAGGTTTCCCGTGTTGAGTCAAATTAAGCCGCAGGCTCCACTCCTGGTGGTGCCCTTCCGTCAATTCCTTTAAGTTTCAGCTTTGCAACCATACTTCCCCCGGAACCCAAAAACTTTGGTTTCCCGGAAGCTGCCCGCCGAGTCATGGGAGTAACTTCGGCGGATCGCTGGTTGGCATCGTTTATGGTTAGAACTAGGCGGTATCTGATCGCCTTCGAACCTCTAACTTTCGTTCTTGATTAATGAAAACATTCTTGGCAAATGCTTTCGCAGTTGTTCGTCTTGCGACGGTCCAAGAATTTCACCTCTAGCGTCGCAGTACGAATGCCCCCGTCTGTCTCTATTAACCATTACCTCGGGTCCAGAAAACCAACAAAATAAGACCGAGGTCCTATTCCATCATTCCATGCTGTGATATTCAGGCGCGATGCACCTGCTTTGAGCACTCTAATTTGTTCAAAGTAAACGTACCGGCCACCCGGGACACCCGGTTAAGAGCACCCCGGATAGAGTCCGGTTGATTGTCCGGCCTGGGCAGTGCGAACACCGTGAAAGGCGGCACCACCCGGCCGAGACCGGAATCCAACTACGAGCTTTTTAACCGCAACAACTTTAATATACGCTATTGGAGCTGGAGTTACCGCGGCTGCTGGCACCAGACTTGCCCTCCAATAGGTCCTCGTTAAAGGATTTAAAGTGTACTCATTCCAATCACGGGGCCTCGGAAGAGTCCCGTATCGTTATTTTTCGTCACTACCTCCCGTGCCGGGAGTGGGTAATTTGCGCGCCTGCTGCCTTCCTTGGATGTGGTAGCCGTTTCTCAGGCTCCCTCTCCGGAATCGAACCCTGATTCCCCGTTACCCGTTGCAACCATGGTAGGCGCATAACCTACCATCGACAGTTGATAAGGCAGACATTTGAAAGATGCGTCGCCGGTTCGAGACCGTGCGATCAGCTCAAAGTTATTCAGAGTCACCAAGTGGACGGGCCGAAGCCCGATTGGTTTTGATCTAATAAAAGCACCCCTCCCGTGAGGTCGGGGCTTCTTTGCATGTATTAGCTCTAGAATTACCACAGTTATCCAAGTAGGATGGTACGATCTAAGGAACCATAACTGATTTAATGAGCCATTCGCGGTTTCGCCGCATAGCGGCTTGTACTTAGACATGCATGGCTTAATCTTTGAGACAAGCATATGCTACTGGCAGGATCAACCAGGTAGCTTGCCGGGGCTCTAACTTGCGTCCTTGGCGTCTCCCGGCCCTCAATTTTCTATTTTTTTCTCCACCGTCTCCACACCGGAGAGACATGAGAAAAAAAAGCAAAAATATCTTGCCGGCAGACTAGACGAAGAGAACACTCTCGGCTGGCCTTTTTGAAAAGCACAGCGAGTCCTTTAAACCCGCGACGGTCGGACCGCACAGGAGCCAGCTCCCCCAGAGAGAGAGAGCAAGTTCCTTACACAGCCTTTCCGCCGTAAACCGGGGACAAGTTGTCTTTCAAACTTCTTCTTCTTCAATCAAAACTTGGCGGACAAGTTTCCGTTCCCATCGCGAGATTACTCGCCGGGCTGTGAAAGCCGTGAACGAGACACTCACACGGAAAACGAAATCCCGCGCTGCCCTTACGTTGCAACTGCCGCATAGGGACATCCGCAAAGGAATATCCGCGGCCTGCTGCGAAAATTGGTTGCGAGAGAGGCCTCGGCACTGACGGGGTTTAGACGATCATCGGTGGTAAAGCGTGGGAAGCAGTCTGGTTCGGCGAAGCAAATTATCGCGTCTCCCAGTGCTTCTATACCTTAGCAATCCTCTACCGACTTCCAGCGAAACTCTTCCCGTGCCTCGGGCTGGTATCCTACTCCAAGGAAAATCAGAAAGTAAAACGCCGGGCCGTCCGTGATCCGCACGCGGTTAACTCCCCCGAAAAAACTGGAAAAATCCGAGAAAATTGCTCTTCCCGGACCTCTCCTGCTCTCTGGGGAACCACGCGGGACTGTATCGGACACCCGTACTCGCGCCGCCTTTCTTCATTTCAATGTTTCGTGACCAGACACCTCCTCATATAGGGAAAACGGTACCCCCCTATGTACGTTCGTAATCTCTCTACTCCTGATTTCACGCGACATTTCTCGTCGCCTCATTACATCATTCGGTAGCGCTCGTCAAGTCGAGAATGTGCGTCCAAGTCTCGTTTCTCTACCGTTTCTACAGAAAAAGTTATTTCAGAAAAAAATCACGTTTCTCGAGAGTGCGGGAGAGCGCTCGAGGCTCCTCACGCGCTCGCGCCGCTTCCTCGTGAGGAATTTTTCGGAGCGCCCGCACGCACCGGGGTCCGCTACCTTTTTCATTACAACACGGGCGTGTTTATACACCATTCGATAGCTCTTGAAAAGCTCTGAACGATGGTGCAAGTCTCGTTTCTCTGTGACTCCTGGCAAAAGAGTTATTAACGAAAAATAAAAAGTTATCGCGAGTTCCGTTGATGTCAGGGCAAGCTGCCTTTTTTATTACAACATGAGATGTTTATGCACTATTCGATAGCTCTTGAAAAGCTGAGAACGATGGTGCAAGTCCCGTTTCTCTGTGACTCCTAGGAAAGAAGTTATTAACAGAAAATAAAAGTTACCGCGAATGCGGCTGAAATTCCCGGAGCTCCCGAGGCGCTCGGCTCGTTTGGCCGTGACAAAGACTCGGCGCTTTCGCCGTAACCGGTGGGTCCGCAACGTTTTAGTGATAACATGGATATGTTTATACATCATGCAACAGCGTTTAAAAAGACGAGTGCTCGACGTAAGTTTGATCTCCTGCGACTTGCAGAGGATTAAATATTAAACGTAAATAGTAGTTATCGTGAGTTTTTCACGGACTCCGATGCATGCGGCTACTTTTCAGTGATAACTTGGTCCGCGACGCTGCCCAGGTAGTTATTTAGCCGTCAACTATTTTAATGATATCGTCGTACAGTGTCTATCAATGTTATCACTAATTTATCGCGTGATGACCTATTTTTTCATCGGTTGTTAACTGTTTGGAAATGTTTTTTTTTTTTCATTACACTGTGCAACTGAAACTGTACAAGTTTGCCTACAACCCCAACACAGAGAATCTCTCTCTCTTACTTATCTGCAAGATTCCTATAGTAAACCCCCAGTGAAAATACAATACAATTTCCAAGGATCTGTTTTGCCTACAAGTCTATTATCCAAGATTCTTAGTAAACTACGAGTCAAATGCCTATGAATCTGGAAGAATCTTGGAAGAATCATTGAAGAATGTTTCGCCTGCACGTGTGTGTTACACGCGATGCCTACAAGTATAAAGAATCTGGAAGAATCTCAGAGAATCTTCAAATCATTGCTGCCTACAAGTGAGTCCCAAGTACGATTCCTAGTAAACTACGAGTCAAATGCCTATGAATCTGAAGAATCTTGAAAGAATCTTTCAGAATGTTTCGCCTGCACGTGTGTGTTACACGCGATGCCTACAAGTGTAAAGAATCTGGAAGAATTCTTGTACAATGTTTTGCCTACAGGTCTATTACACAGGGTTTCTTATGAACCTGCAAGCCGAATGCAAAAAGTATGTGGAAGAATCTGAACGAATCTCCATTGCTCCCAAAGTCTTTTCATAAAAGATTCCTCATAGACTACGAGTCAAGTGCAAATGAATGTGCAGAATCCGAGTGCGGCAGTTTTTCTTTAAAGATATTCGTAATAAAGCCAAACACAACAGTATCTGAAAGAACATCTTTTGTCCGTCACTCGGTTATATAGAGTGCCAAGAACCTACAAGTCAACTATTGAAGAATCTGTAGAATCTTCAAAGCAAATCGTTTGCCTACGAGTCTTTTAATAAAGATTCCGTTAAAAAGCTAAACGTCCAATACACAAGAATCTCAAAGAATCTTACAGTTTCTTTTGCCTACAAGTAAATTAATATATATGCCTCCGATACACTACAGGCAAGTACAAAACATCTTGACGTTAAAGTGAAACGTGTAGCAAGAATCTTGAAGTCTGACCTTACAACTGAATTCTGAACAAGATTCTTGCCCATTAATTACTACCCAAACACAACAGGATCCGCATAATCTGACAGTTTCTTTTGCTTACAACTGCAACTGACGAGACTCTTACATTGAAGTAAAACGTTTTAGTGAGCCATTGAAATAATCTCGCATAGCATATAGTAAACTGGATTGAAAGAGTACCTGCTGCTGCTGCTGCTGCTTTTAGACTAAAGCTGCTGCTAGTTTTACTGATCTTGTAAAGACTATTGCTACTCGCACAGCTAACACTGCTGCTAGTTTACTGAACTTTAAAAGACTATGCTTGTCTACAGCTAACGCTGCTTGCTAACTATACCGAGCTGTAAAGACTATTGCTTACGCTTGTTATTGCTAACGCTGCTTGCTAGTTTATTACATTTAATGACTACAGTACATGCTGCTAGTTTACAGTAAATGGCTATGCTTTACGTAATGCTTATTAATTTATGTTTCTCTACATACATGTTGTACTATAATGCTATGCTTCTCTACGGCTAACACTGCTTGCTAGTTATGCATTAATGACTACTTCGCTACATGCTGCTAGTTTACAAATGATTGTTCTCTACGTACATGCTTGCTAGTTTATGCATAATGACTATTGCTTCTCTACGACTAACACTGCTTGCTAGTTTACTGATTAATGACTATTGCTTCTCTACGGTAACAACTGCTTGCCAGTTTACTGCATTTAATGACTATTGCTTCTCTACGGCTAGCAGTGCTGCTAGTTCACTAAATGTATAATGCTATTGCTTCTCTACAGTTAGCACTGCTGCTCGTTTACTGCACTGAATGACTATTGCTTCTCTACGGCTAACAACTGCTTGCTAGTTTACTGCATTAATGACTATTGCTTCTCTACGGCTAGCAGTGCTGCTAGTTCACTAAGCTTGTAAGAGACTTTTGCTACTCGCACAGGTAACAGTGCTGCTATCTTATTGAACTTACAGGGTATTGCTACTCTCTCGGCTAACCATAATGCCAGTTTATTGAACGAACAGGCAACTCTTACGCTACAGCTAAAAAAGCTGCTGCTTACTTTGAAACTATAAAAACTCGTCCGCCACGTGCAACAACGCGTGAATCGTAAACTCGAAGTCGCGGTGCCCGAGACCCGGACTAGCTCTTTTCCTCGCCCTCTGCGCGCTTAGCCGACCGATTAAAGACTCGCCTAGCTGGCAAGACGAATCTTCACGTCGTGCAGGCAGCGCAGAGAACTCGGGAGCTGCCGGCTCTCACAAGTATAGTTCACCGCGTGAGTTATGTTTTCCACTGAAACTATTTAAGTCTTCCAACGCTGGCTCTCTGATAAACCGCGCGCACAATCTCACTCGAGAAGAAAGAGCGCAAGAGAATAAAAAGTTCAACTCGAAGCCACGGTGCCAGAGATCCCAGAACGAGTTCGACTCTTCTGACCCGCATCCCGTTCCCTTTTCTCGGCCTTTCAAGACTCTCACGCCTGAGCTGGGCAAGGCGAATCTCACAGGCATCTCGACAAAGAAAAAATGTCTCTCTCTTTTGCTGTTCTTTACACGAATGCAGCATACCATCACCGCC
>NKDA01000068.1:17500-25000 GCA_002872375.1 Eulimnadia texana
ACCGTCCTGCTGTCTTTAGCAACCAACTCCTTTTCGTGGATCCGAAATGTGCGTCGTTTAGGCGCCTTAACCGGCGTTTGGTTCATCCCACAGCGCCAGTTCTGCTTACCAAAAATGGCCCACTGGCACTCGATCCACAGTTGCCGCGGCCTCGCTTAGGCAGGCCGGCTTCTCACCCATTGAAAGTTTGAGAATAGGTTGAGGTCGTTTCGACCCCAAGCCTCTAATCATTCGCTTTACCGGATGAGACTCCGTGTTCTTTCTGCGAGCACCAGCTATCCTGAGGGAAACTTCGGGGGAACCAGCTACTAGATGTTCGATTAGTCTTTCGCCCCTATACCCAACTCAGACGATCGATTTGCACGTCAGAATCGCTGCGGACCTCCACCAGGTTTCCCCTGGCTTCGTCCTGGTCAGGCATAGGTCACCATCTTTCGGTCCCAACGTGTACGCTCTTGGTGCGTCTAGCCGGCAACGCGCTTCGACGCCCCGGGATGCGCCCGAGCTACCGGAGCAGAACGGATCTCCCTCAGCCGCCAACGAGGGTGGCTTTCACTTTCATTGCGCCTTCGGTTTGTAGTACCCGACGACTCGCGCACATGTTAGACTCCTTGGTCCGTGTTTCAAGACGGTCGGGTGGACCCGACACTACTCTCCGCTATATTCTCCCCGTGAGGAGAGAAATTTCGGTTCACGGCCGACGGACCGTCCGGAAATCCCGGAATCCACCCGCGAGGGGCTTCCTCCAGAACCCTTCTGACGGCCGCCAGCCGGTTGCGGAGTCCTACTGGGCCCCCAGCTAACAGCCCCCGTAAACCGGCGAACCGCGACGAGGTGTTCCGAGAGGAATCACGACACGCCACGGGCCGACTCGCGAGAGCCGTGATGGGACCTTTCGACCTTCGAGGCCCACCCGTTTAACCCCTGAACGGTTTCACGCACTCTTGAACTCTCTCTTCAAAGTTCTTTTCAACTTTCCCTCGCGTACTTGTTTGCTATCGTCTCGTGCCGTATTTAGCCTTAGAAGGAGTTTACCTCCCGCTTAGGGCTGCACTCTCAAGCAACCCGACTCTAAGGAGAGACCCAATGCACGGTCGCGGCTCGTCACCACGGCCTGACACCCTCTCTGGTTGCTGGCCCCATTCATGGAGACTTGGACGATACCGGACAGACGCGCACGGTCCTCCTGAACACCACATTCCGCGACACCCGAAGGCGCGAGGTTCGGTGCTGGGCTTTCCCTCTTCGCTCGCCGCTACTAGGGAATCCTTGTTAGTTTCTTTCCTCCGCTTAGTGATATGCTTAAGTTCAGCGGTAGTCTCACCTGCTCTGAGGTCAGTGATAGTTTGTTTTTAAAAACTTGTCAAAACGAACGGAAGAGCCACCAAGCTCTCTCTTGTCAACAAATTCCGTACAAACAGGTCGCAAACATAAACTCAGCGGCCGCTCTCTTTTAACAAAAGAGCTGTTACGCCGCCGTTTGCAAATTCCTGCTCGCCCCGACTTCGGCTGTTGTACTCACGTCTTTCTCCTCAGAGATCACATCGAGGCCAAGGCATTTTATTCCCGCACACTAGCGGAAACATTTTGCCAGCCTTCTTGTTCTCTCGTTAGCGAGAATAAACGCCAACCAAAGCGTTGAAATGGGCACAGAAAAGGACAAACAACGAGAGCAGTGTTGAACACACTTTCCCGAATCGTTTCTTCTGTATTTAAGACGCACAGCCAGCCTTATAGGCCGGCCACGTCGCCCAGAGCACAACAAAAAATGTTGTGATGGATGTATTCATCCGACCCTCAGCCAGTGTGGCCCGAGCGCGAAGCTGGGCCGCCATTTGCGTTCAAAGTTTCGATGCTCCATGTGTTCTGCAGTTCGCATGGATTAGCGCATTTTGCTGCGTTCTTCATCGATCCACGAGCCGAGTGATCCACCGTTCAGGTCATAATAAACAGTTTAGCCAGAGTTCTCAGTCCAGGTCTTGGGTCAGTCAGCGCCAGACTCGTTAGGGCCAACTTCTCTAAAAACCGGCGAAAAACAAGGCTGTTTCCAACTACCAACCGTACAGTGCGAAACAAAAAGTTTCTCACGACATGTATAGGATAGTTTGTGCGGTCTTTACAAACCGTGTGAGGATCGAGCGAGCTCCTTCGCTGCGACTCTGCGGCGGGAGAATAAATCTTTAAACCGTTAGGTACCCAGCAAAAGAGTCATTTCAATAGCGTACAGAGCCACGCAGGTTTCTTTTTCTCGCGAGAGAAAAAAAAACCAGCCCTCGTTTCGGCTTCAAGACCCTCAGCTAGCCGCAACTATCACAGAGATTACCGGTCAATGTGACCAGACTCCGTCGCAGCTTTTCAAAGAATCGTTCAACTCCGAGCAATCGGGACTCTATTGCCGAAGCAAAAAAGTTCCTCATGCAACGGGTATATAAAGTGTGATATGACTGCAAAGAGTCAAATCGGTTATGATCCTTCCGCAGGTTCACCTACGGAAACCTTGTTACGACTTTTACTTCCTCTAAAGGATCAAGTTTGAACATCTTTCAGTCTCGCCGAAGCAGAGCCGAAGCTCCGCCCGACAAGTCCGTCCGAAGTTCTCACTAAATCATTCAATCGGTAGTAGCGACGGGCGTGTGTACAAAGGGCAGGGACGTAATCGACGCAAGCTAGTGACTTGCGCCTACTAGGGATTCCTGGTTCATGGGATCATTTCAGTCCCCAATCCCAACCACGAAGGAGGTTCAGCGGTTACCCGGTCCTCTCGGACAGGGAAGACACGCTGATTCCTTCAGTGTAGCGCGCGTGCAGCCCAGGACATCTAAGGGCATCACAGACCTGTTATTGCTCACTGTCATGCGGCTGGACGCCGCTTGTCCCTCTAAGAAGAGTGACGGACGGGTAGGACCCGCCACCTATTTAGCAGGCTAGAGTCTCGTTCGTTATCGGAATTAACCAGACAAATCGCTCCACCAACTAAGAACGGCCATGCACCACCACCCACCGAATCAAGAAAGAGCTCTCAATCTGTCAATCCTTCCAGTGTCCGGCCTGGTGAGGTTTCCCGTGTTGAGTCAAATTAAGCCGCAGGCTCCACTCCTGGTGTGCCCTTCCGTCAATTCCTTTAAGTTTCAGCTTTGCAACCATACTTCCCCCGGAACCCAAAAACTTTGGTTTCCCGGAAGCTGCCCGCCGAGTCATGGGAGTAACTTCGGCGGATCGCTGGTTGGCATCGTTTATGGTTAGAACTAGGGCGGTATCTGATCGCCTTCGAACCTCTAACTTTCGTTCTTGATTAATGAAAACATTCTTGGCAAATGCTTTCGCAGTTGTTCGTCTTGCGACGGTCCAAGAATTTCACCTCTAGCGTCGCAGTACGAATGCCCCGTCTGTCTCTATTAACCATTACCTCGGTCCAGAAAACCAACAAAATAAGACCGAGGTCCTATTCCATCATTCCATGCTGTGATATTCAGGCGCGATGCACCTGCTTTGAGCACTCTAATTTGTTCAAAGTAAACGTACCGGCCACCCGGACACCCGGTTAAGAGCACCCGGATAGAGTCCGGTTGATTGTCCGGCCTGGGCAGTGCGAACACCGTGAAAGGCGGCACCACCCGCCGAGACCGGAATCCAACTACGAGCTTTTTAACCGCAACAACTTTAATATACGCTATTGGAGCTGGAGTTACCGCGGCTGCTGGCACCAGACTTGCCCTCCAATAGGTCCTCGTTAAAGGATTTAAAGTGTACTCATTCCAATCACGGGGCCTCGGAAGAGTCCCGTATCGTTATTTTTCGTCACTACCTCCCCGTGCCGGAGTGGGTAATTTGCGCGCCTGCTGCCTTCCTTGGATGTGGTAGCCGTTTCTCAGGCTCCCTCTCCGGAATCGAACCCTGATTCCCCGTTACCCGTTGCAACCATGGTAGGCGCATAACCTACCATCGACAGTTGATAAGGCAGACATTTGAAAGATGCGTCGCCGGTTCGAGACCGTGCGATCAGCTCAAAGTTATTCAGAGTCACCAAGTGGACGGGCCGAAGCCCGATTGGTTTTGATCTAATAAAAGCACCCCTCCGTGAGGTCGGGGCTTCTTTGCATGTATTAGCTCTAGAATTACCACAGTTATCCAAGTAGGATGGTACGATCTAAGGAACCATAACTGATTTAATGAGCCATTCGCGGTTTCGCCGCATAGCGGCTTGTACTTAGACATGCATGGCTTAATCTTTGAGACAAGCATATGCTACTGGCAGGATCAACCAGGTAGCTTGCCGGGGCTCTAACTTGCGTCCTTGGCGTCTCCCGGCCCTCAATTTTTTATTCTTCTCCACCGTCTCAACACCGGAGAGACATGAGAAAAAAGAAAAATATCTTGCCGGCAGACTAGACGAAGAGAACACTCTCGGCTGGCCTTTTTGAAAAGCACAGCGAGTCCTTTAAACCCGCGACGGTCGGGCCGCACAGGAGCCAGCTCCCCGAGAGAGGGAGCAAGTTCCTTACACAGCCTTTCCGCCGTAAACCGGGGGACAAGTTGTCTTTCAAACTTCTTCTTCTTCAATCAAACTTGGCGGACAAGTTTCCGTTCCCATCGCGAGATTACTCGCCGGGCTGTGAAAGCCGTGAACGAGACACTCACTCGGAAAACGAAATCCCGCGCTGCCCTTACGTTGCAACTGCCGCATAGGGACATCCGCAAAGGAATATCCGCGGCCTGCTGCGAAAATGGGTTGCGAGAGAGGCCTCGGCACTGACGGGGTTTAGACGATCGTCGGTGGTAAAGCGTGGGAAGCAGTCTGGTTCGGCGAAGCAAATTATCGCGTCTCCCAGTGCTTCTATACCTTAGCAATCCTCTACCGACTTCCAGCGAAACTCTTCCCGTGCCTCGGGCTGGTATCCTACTCCAAGGAAAATCAGAAAGTAAAACGCCGGGCCGTCCGTGATCCGCACGCGGTTAACTCCCCCGAAAAAACTGGAAAAATCCGAGAAAATTGCTCTTCCCGGACCTCTCCTGCTCTCTGGGAACCACGCGGGACTGTATCGGATACCCGTACTCGCGCCGCCTTTCTTCATTTCAATGTTTCGTGACCAGACACCTCCTCATATAGGGAAAACGGTACCCCCTATGTACGTTCGTAATCTCTCTACTCCTGATTTCACGCGACATTTCTCGTCGCCTCATTACATCATTCGGTAGCGCTCGTCAAGTCGAGAATGTGCGTCCAAGTCTCGTTTCTCTACCGTTTCTACAGAAAAAGTTATTTCAGAAAAAAATCACGTTTCTCGAGAGTGCGGGAGAGCGCCTCGAGGCTCCTCACGCGCTCGCGCCGCTTCCTCGTGAGGAATTTTTCGGAGCGCCCGCACGCACCGGGGTCCGCTACCTTTTTCATTACAACACGGGCGTGTTTATACACCATTCGATAGCTCTTGAAAAGCTCGGAACGATGGTGCAAGTCTCGTTTCTCTGTGACTCCTGGCAAAAGAGTTATTAACGAAAAACAAAAAGTTATCGCGAGTCCCGTTGATGTCAGGGCAAGCTGCCTTTTTTTATTACAACATGAGGATGTTTATGCACTATACGATAGCTCTTGAAAAGCTGAGAACGATGGTGCAAGTCCCGTTTCTCTGTGACTCCTAGGAAAGAAGTTATTAACAGAAAATAAAAGTTACCGCGAATGCGGCTGAAATTCCCGGAGCTCCCGAGGCGCTCGGCTCGTTTGGCCGTGACAAAGACTCGGCGCTTTCGCCGTAACCCGGTGGGGTCCGCAACGTTTTAGTGATAACATGGATATGTTTATACATCATGCAACAGCGTTTAAAAAGACGAGTGCTGGACGTAAGTTTGATCTCCCTGCGACTTGCAGAGGATTAAATATTAAACGTAAATAGTAGTTATCGTGAGTTTTTCACGGGACTCCCGATGCATGCGGGCTACTTTTCAGTGATAACTTGGTCCGCGGCGCTGCCCAGGTAGTTCTTTAGCCGTCAACTATTTTAATGATATCGTCGTACAGTGTCTATCAATGTTATCACTAATTTATCCGGTGATGACCTATTTTTTAATCGGTTGTTAACTGTTTGGAAATTTTTTTTTCATTACATTTTGCAAGTGAAACTGTACAAGTTTGCCTACAACCCCAACACAGAGAATCTCTCTCTCTTACTTATCTGCAAGATTCCTATAGTAAACCCCAGTGAAAATACAATACAATTTCCAAGGATCTGTTTTGCCTACAAGTCTATTATCCCAAGATTCTTAGTAAACTACGAGTCAAATGCCTATGAATCTGGAAGAATCTTGGAAGAATCATTGAAGAATGTTTCGCCTGCACGTGTGTGTTACACGCGATGCCTACAAGTATAAAGAATCTGGAGGAATCTCAGAGAATCTTCAAATCATTGCTGCCTACAAGTGAGTCCCAAGTACGATTCCTAGTAAACTACGAGTCAAATGCCTATGAATCTGAAAGAATCTTGAAAGAATCTTTCAGAATGTTTCGCCTGCACGTGTGTGTGTTACACGCGATGCCTACAAGTGTGTAAAGAATCTGGAAGAATTCTTGTACAATGTTTTGCCTACAGGTCTATTACACAGGGTTTCTTATGAACCTGCAAGCCGAATGCAAAAAGTATGTGGAAGAATCTGAACGAATCTCCATTGCTCCAAAGTCTTTTTCATAAAAGATTCCTCATAGACTACGAGTCAAGTGCAAATGAATGTGCAGGAATCCGAGTGCCTGCAGTTTTCTCTTTAAAGGATATTCGTAATAAAGCCAAACACAACAGTATCTGAAAGAACATCTTTTGTCCGTCACTCGGTTATATAGAGTGCCCAAGAACCTACAAGTCAACTATTGAAGAATCTGTAGGAATCTTCAAAGCAAATCGTTTGCCTACGAGTCTTTTAATAAAAGATTCCGTTAAAAAGCTAAACGTCCAATACACAAGAATCTCAAAGAATCTTACAGTTTCTTTTGCCTACAAGTAAATGTAATATATATGCCTCCGATACACTACAGGCCAAGTACAAAACATCTTGACGTTAAAGTGAAACGTGTAGCAAGAATCTTGAAGTCTGACCTTACAACTGAATTCTGAACAAGATTCTTGCCCCATTAATTACTACCCAAACACAACAGGATCCCCATAATCTGACAGTTTCTTTTGCTTACAACTGCAACTGACGAGACTCTTTACATTGAAGCAAAACGTTTTAGTGAGCCATTGAAATAATCTCGCATAGCATATAGTAAACTGGATTGAAAGAGTACCTGCTGCTGCTGCTGCTGCTGCTGCTGCTTTTAGACTAAAGCTGCTGCTAGTTTTACTGATCTTGTAAAGACTATTGCTACTCGCACAGCTAACACTGCTGCTAGTTTACTGAACTTTAAAAAGACTATTGCTTGTCTACAGCTAACGCTGCTTGCTAACTATACCGAGCCTGTAAAGACTATTGCTTACGCTTGTTGTTGCTAACGCTGCTTGCTAGTTTATTACATTC
>NKDA01000069.1:0-27547 GCA_002872375.1 Eulimnadia texana
AGATTAAATTACAAGATAACGGTCAGATTACAAAGATACACAAAACACAAGATACAAACACCCAACACAGAGTTCCGTGCCGTGGCAGTAGCTGTTTCTGTAGTAGTATACCACAGAATTTCCGCGTGACAATAGAGATACTTCGAAATACCGTCACTATTTTAATGTCGGAAACATGGTATTCATGTGTTATGTACGGGTTTCGACTTCAATGTGTTTGCTTACTGTTTCAAGCTTTTCTGTTAACTCTACCACTTGCATCCGTGTTTGGTCCAATAAGAAGAATGAGCATACGGAAATGTTTCTAGTTAATGGATATTGCATCTGGAAAAGTATACGGTCGTATAGTGGTATGCTTTCTTGCCTTGGATGAGAGTATTCAGAATTTTTCAGGTGCAAGTTGCAGATGCTTCCCTTAATGGCTTCACAGAGGTCAACAGCTAAGCCATTGGTGGACCCGCCTTCACGTGCAGAATCAACTGGATTCACAGAGTCATCGGAGAAGACACAGAACTCGATAAATATAAAATTCTGAAGAAGAACAATTGCCACAGAGTCTAAGCTGTCACTTTTTCTAGCCGACAGCAGCAGCGTCGAAATAGATACTGATGAAGGTGGCGTTTCGTCGGATTCGGACCTCAGTGCTGGTGTTTCGAATGATCTTCCCGCAGGTACTAGTGTCAAAATCAGCTCAAATTATTTTAGGAACGCTTCTTGAAACGAAGTATAACACTAAACTGCTATCTATGAATGTAGGAGAAGATGATGACAATGCAAGGGATAACCACACGGACATCTCACCGGAGAAGAAGGCAATGCCAGCACTGTTCTAAAATTTTCATTCGGAAATCTAATTTTGTAAGCCACACTTGGTCGCATACCATGGAACGATTTTCAGCTGAAAATTGCGGCAAGAGATTCA
The DNA here is from genome assembly GCA_002872375.1 of Eulimnadia texana. Taxonomy (NCBI): domain Eukaryota; kingdom Metazoa; phylum Arthropoda; class Branchiopoda; order Diplostraca; family Limnadiidae; genus Eulimnadia; species Eulimnadia texana. The sequence continues at coordinate 923 of NKDA01000069.1, forward strand.
AACTAAAAGACCGTTTGAGTTTTCACCTCAAAACGGTTCATGATGGGAAGAGGAATTATGCTTGCCATATTTGTGACAGGAAATTTACACATAAAGGGGAGAAAGAATTTCCCCTGCGAGATTGCGGCAAGAGATACGGTTGGAGAGGAAGTCTCACTCAACATCTGAGAGGTGTTAACGGCAGAGAGAATTTCGAATGTGACGACTGCGGCAAGAAAGTTTGGAAAGCCATCTCGTTGTACATTTGAGAACCGTTCATATCGGAGAGAGAAACTTTCCTTGCGGGTTATGCGAAAAGCAATTCAAGACGAAGCAGAACCTTACTTCACATCTTCTCTTGGCTCACAGCGGAGAAAAAAATTTCAGTTGCAACATTTGCAATAAGAAGTTTGCCCTGGAACACCGTTTAAGTACGTACGTGAGGTCAGTACATAACGGAGAAAAGAATTTTGCGTGCGCTCTATGTGAGAAGAGATACGCATTAAAATGCCAACTGGCAATGCATGTCGCCTTAGTTCATGACGGCGAGAGGAATTTTGCATGCGACAGTTGCGGGAGGGAATTTGACAGAAAAGGTAACCTAGTCGTACACTTGAAATGTGTACATAACGAGAGAACAGTTTTCCTTGTCAAGTCTGTCCTAAGAAATTTAAGTGAAAGAAGGGCCTTGCGGATATTTCAGAATAGTTCATAAAGGAGAGACGAATTTTGCATATCAGGACTGTCCAAAGACATTTGAGTCGAGGAAGGACCTTGCGAGGTATGTCAGCGCAGTTCATTACAGAAAGAAAAATTTCGCTTGCGACAACTGTGGGAAGAATTTACTTGAAAGGGCACTCTAAAGAGGCACCTCACATCAGTACATAATGGAGAGGAAACAAGTCGCCTGCAGTGTGGAGTTCAAGACTAACTCAACAATCAAGTTACTAACATTAACTTTTATGTCAGAGCAGGGTTTCCTCCATGTTCAGCACATTCAAGTTTAGTCTTTTTATTGTGTAGAAAAGAATCATGAATAAACTCGATTAATTATACTTTTCGATTTATTTTGAACTTCATAATTCCAAAGAATAGCTGATACTGTACTGTAGGATACAAGTTTTAATAAATTAAAGGCCCTTTATTAACACGTTTAACCACAACTTTTAGGTTCAACTAGGTTCAAATCATCAGTGAGTAAAAAATAAATAAATAAATAAATAAAACCAAATCGGGAAACGGAAAACTTTTCTAAGTGGCCGATACTGTTCAAAGATACGATTACGAATGTCAAGTTTCCCTTTTCAACGTAGGGAACAAAAAAGGGGAGGGATAAAAGGCAACTAAAAAAAGAGTAAAGCAGCTATCTATCCATGCTACCACGAGAGATCTAGTCGTCTGAGCCGTGGATGGAGAACAAAGGAAAAGTTACTGAACTCTGGGGATGTTCTATCAAAGGAAGTATTGGCACGAAAGTCAGGTCGAGATGACTAACAGCAGATGTAAACACAGAATTGAAAGAGTCGGAAATTCAGTACAGCACAGTACAGTACAAAACAGTGCGAGAAGGATGTCGCCAAACCCAGAAATGCTCCCGAAAAGGTTAATCTTTCGGTTAAAAAAAAAAAACAAAAAAACTCTATAAAATGAAACCCAGGAGTTGTCCACATACCCCACATGAATCTATTTACTGAAAGTTTGCTTTATTTGTGGACAGTGTTCACGTCCCACCCACAAACACAGCTAAGATTGTTGGACTCGAGTACGTGATGGTGTTACTCACGTTTCAATCTGAAATGACGTCTCTGTAGAAATTAACGTAGATTCCTCGTATTCCCCGATTCCCGTTGTAGGATGCGAGTACGGCCGAAGGACGAGTCTCAAGGCTCAGACGGCGGTAGCCAGTTAAAAATGTTCAGTTCTTGTTCCACACAAACGTTATAAAACCAATTTGATACTCCAAATCCGAGCCCATGCGAAATTGTTAACTGGCAGTTGTTAAATACCAACTGCCAGCGCATGTGGACTTGGTTCATAACGGGGAGAAAAATTTCGTTTGCGACAGCTGCGAGAGGAAATTTGGCAGAAAAAGTGATCTAGCCGGACACTTCAAACATGCGCACAACGAAGAGAAAAATTTTGCTTGTCACGTCTGTTCAAGGTATCTAGGACAAGTAAATACCTTTCGAGACATATCGGCCCAGTTCATAACAAAGAGACAAGTTCTGCTTGCGACAACTGCGGGAAAGAATTCACTCAAAAGGGCCATCTCAACAGGCACCTCACCTCAGTACATAACGGAGAATGTGAAGTTATGGACAAACGTAACCCTTAAGTGACGAACATAAATTTGGTGTAGCCCATTTTCTTCTCTGTTCCGCATTTGCAATTATGGAAAATGAATTAAGGAATAAACCGTTTCAATTCTGTATTGCATTTTATTCCAACTTTGTGCTTCACAGAACAATGGCGGGTGTTGGGACGTAAGTTTTTAAGGCCCTTTAACAGCAGAATGTTTAACCTCTTCACTTTTATGTTCAAATACAAGGTACTTCACTACATGTTCCTGGCTGCAGAGGTTTTAATCTTCCCCGCCTTGTGTTTCCTCATATGAGAATAATACGTCACTCTGGTAACAAACACTTCCTCACAGAGATTGCAGCTCAGCAGATCCAAGCCGTGTATTTCTCTCCTATGGTTCCTTAGTTCCTTCAGCGAGGTAAAGGCCTGGCTACAGTGAATGCAGACCAATGGGGTCTGCGTGTTATGTTTGGCTCTCCTGTGCGCCAACAAGCTGGCCTCGTTCACAAACTGCGCCGGGCACTGGTCGCACTGGAAACACGGTCGGCCTTTAGCGTTCACTCCCGTCTTTGTTTTGTTTTTCTCGTGCGTCTGTCAACACCGAAACATTTGTATCTAATCATAGCTAATAGGCTTAAACTCATCATACCTTTAGATGACTGACCAGCGTGCCTCTCTGATTGAACTTCTTACCGCAGATATGACACTCGCGAGGTTTTTCTCCGGTGTGAGTTCGCTCGTGATTTCTGCACACTTGCTCCCTGCGAAATCTCTGCTCGCAGTACTTGCATTGGTAAGGTTTTTCGCCTGTATGTAGCGTCATGTGGATTTTCAGATATTGCCGCAACTTGAAAACTCGACCGCACTCGGTGCAGGGAAACCCTCCCGATTCAGCAGTCATGTCTGTGTGTTGCAGCCGATGATGCGATTGCAACCTAGCGTTGGTGATGAACGTTCGACCACACTTCTCGCAGCAGAACTGAGGAGACAGGTGAGTCTTCTGGTGATAGGCCATCTGCTGCTTTCGTACCAGTTTACCGCAGATTTCGCAACAAACTCGGACACCTAGACAACTAAATAGTTGAATATCTGTTCTGAACTAAAGGCAGTAAAAATACGGAATGAAGAATAAAAGCAAACATAATACCTGAATCAACTTTAGGTTTGTATTTCTTTTTCTTTTTCGCGCGTTCTTTTTGTAGCTTGTCCAAGAATCTTCTCAACTTCTTAACTTGGTTCGTTAGCCGAGTAGCTGACTTTCGAAGAGCCTCGTGTTTCTCCTTTTCCGTAGACAACATTCCCTGTGCTGCTTCGTAGTCTTCTAGCAACTTCTCTATAGGTTCTAAAGGTAACTTCGGCGGTCAGCTACTACAGCCGGGTCCACTGTGTTTGTCTCGTTCTGCTCGAGTGTCTTGTCAGCGTCAGTGAAGACAGAGTCTGCTTGCAAGGGAAACACTGGATCTCCCGGTAAACTTACGTGAACTTTGGCTCGTTTCCTGAATTCTGTCTCACTGCTCACTAGTTTGCGTTTTCCTCGTTGGTACTGCTTCGTAGGAACATCCCGCAGGAAAACTGGTGCGGGATCGTACGTGAACGTTGTTGAAGGTTCGTAATAAATAGCAGCCAGTCGAGGTTTTCCCCTCTGTTGTTGGTCAAAGCAATGAAGATATAAAAATCCCATAAGTGTATGAGAGGCAGACGGAAAACTGCTGGTCGGAAAAGGTTTTTCTCTGGAACACAAGGTATCAGGTCTTCATCTTGTTCAGAGAGCAGCACAGATGGACGAGTCAGGTCTTCAGGGTTTGTTACTTCGCAGTCTATCCTGCCGTCACGAGGAAGCTGGCGAGGTTTTGTTCTTTTGTTTTGCGAACAGCAGGTGTTTGAACTTCTGATAAATTTGACGCGTTGACTTTGGCAGGGTTACTTAGGGTCTCTGTTGTAGTGTAACGTGGTTCGCAAACTTCTCGAGACTCGGATAGCTCCATCTTCTTCTTCACAACGCTGAGGCTGTCTCGAGGTTCTGCTCGTTCAAGATGCTGCTTGGAAGTTTGCTGTGACTTTTGATTCTCAGGATTTCTGTTTGGCTGGGACACATCCTTTTCATTTCTTTTCTCAGTTGTTACAGAAGACTGCCGCTGAGTTACCTTCTGTGCAGAGTTAGGAAGACCAGACGGTTTCAGTGCAAGAGGCTGGGGATTCTTCACTTTTTTTGCTTTTAATTTTGCTTCTTTCCTGTTTCTTCAGTAGGAGCAACTTTCGTTCTGCATCAATTTTCAATCCCTTCTGCGTTTTGATGCCCAGGTGTTTGAGCAAGCATTGTAATTTCGTCAATCTGTCCACCACCTCCTTTTATCGAAACCCAGCCGGTGTAAATGTACTGCAAGGCAAAATAAATTACAGTTTGACTGTAATCGGGAAGGACGATGACTGCATCTTCCTCAGTTTCCGAGATGTTACGCAAGATTTTCGGCGAGTACGGGCTGGCCGCAGCCAAGACGCTGGCGTTGGCCTTATTTGATTTGAATTGCCATACTGTGATGTCCTGCCGTACAGTACAACATTCGTGAAGCTTTCCTTTTCCAGCAATAGCTCAGAGCAGATCGAAAACAGTCTTGATGGCCACTTCCGATGATCACGTATTCGTTTATCGAATTTTCAGCTTCATGGCGCGGGAGTTGACAAAGCCATTCTATAATTAAAGCTATTTTAATTTTTCCGTTCTATAACTATCAATAGTGGATTAAACATACCAAAAAGATGAAACGAATCATGAAATCCGGCGAACAGAATTTCTCTCAGTCTCAAAATTTCCTACAAAGGAGTGTAAACAAGTCTAAGGCTAAACCGAAAACTGCCAAAATGAATCAAGCTCTTTTACTATTGTGTAAACAGTTTCCAACCTTATATTTGATTGAATACTAATTAATCGTCATAAAAAAACGGAGAAAATATTATAATTTCAAAATCGGAAACAACTTCTATTGTTATTTCTTAATCTGTTGAACGCCCAGGCCACTAGATGGCTTCACATCTACGTTATCTTTGGGCATAGCCTTCTAAACACTAGCCCACAGTATAGAGAACATTCAGTAATACGGCAAGTCCTATCTTCCCCATGTTAATCAAGGTTGGTCGAAATAAAGGTTTGGTTCTTGGGCTGAGAAAGCTCCGCCCATAATTAGGTGACGTAGGTGCTTGACCGACCTCCCCTTTGAAAGTATAGGAAAAGTCAAAGAAATAATTCATTTTAACGATTTATTTCAAGTTTTATCAGAACTGTAATATAATTTGTAATGTTTTCATGCATTGATTAAGTGATTATAATAAATTTTAAAGAAAAAATTCATTCCAAGGTTTTTTTACATCTTACTTTGAGAATTTCTTAAGTTTCTTCAGTTTGCGTCTACAATCGCTGCTTGTATCTTTTGCTTTTTCAAAGTCCTTTCAGTTATTTCTTCTTTTCCGTCGTTTTCGTTATCCATGCGTGCCCTCTTTGTGGCATGATTCTTCTGGTTAAGATTGATATTGCACCATTTTAGTCTTATAAAAGTTCGGATACGCACGAAACACTTGATTACGTCGAGAGGCAGATGAGTGATACGACGTGAAACGACATCCACAATATTGCCAACGACCTTCTTCTCTCTGCTCACGTTATTCCGTGAATCTTCCGGAAAATCTCTTCGATCTGTGAAGCAGCTTGCTCCCACTGTTTAAAGGGCTGATGAGGCCACGTAAGAAGCTGTTTGATCCAAGAAGGGATCGTGTAATCATGCTCCGTTGAAATCAAGTTGTCCAGTGGGGCAACCTAGTTCTGGATGCTTGCTGCGGAGCTTGTGTGCAACCCAATCCAGCTACGTAACCCAGCGCGTCTTCTTCGGTTTCTTTTACGGTGAGAGAGCTGGGCTCTTCATCATCCAAAGAAATGCCAGGTGCATCGTCGTAGACGAGATTCTATAAATTGCGAAAATGTTTTGTTAAGCATTCCTGAGAGCAAAAATAGATAAAATCAAAATTGCAGGGCGGTAACATAACGCAACATTACGTAAGTTTTCAAATGCACCATAGGGATCGTTACCTCCTTCTCTGACTCAATACTAGAAGTTTCGGAGATTTCAGAGGTAGCAGTGTCTGGCGAGCTTAAATGTTCCATGTTTGTGGCCACAGAGAGAACATCCGAAGTGATCATAACTTCGGCGCTCTCGACGACTGTATTCGCGTTCGTTTGGATCACACCAGGATCTTTACCAAGTACCAATCATTCGAACACGGTAATACAGTCAACTGGAGACGGATGGTCATGAAGTCCTCCACGGCTACGCACTTGGGAAAAGTAGTTTTCAAGAGTGTCTTGGTTCAAGCGCGAGGTTAAAAGATAGGGGAGCTTCAACTTCTCCAAATCGAGCCGCAGTGCTTTCAGAGATTTGGTAGAGACAATTATACCTAGGAGGAGAGATAGAGAAGATAGAAGATAGATGATGTAGATATAGAGCGTGTTTTTAAGCATGATTTGTTTTACCTGTCTGGAATGGAAGCAGCTTTTTTTTCCCAACGCAGCGCATCGATCCTGCTGTGGCTACCATCCTGTCAAGTACTTCATCTTGTTCGCTGAGAAAAACGCCGTATGCTGACTTGAAGACACGACCGAAAACTACTTTTTCTCTGCTGTTCATAACGTCAAACCAGTTGTCAACAAGGTCCATAAAGTTACTTAACGCCATGTTGTTCGGAAAATAACGTTTCAGAGCAGTGGCTGTTTTATGGGAAAACAGTTGCACTGCTAATCGTACATTCTGTCTTTCAGAACCGGAGCAATTCAGGTGTTTGTCTGTCAAGTTGTGGCAGATGCGCAATTCGGCTGAATCCCGTTGCATCAACTCCTGGATAGCGCTTTTCGTAATAATTTCGTTGTTCTCCAACTGAAAATCCGGTATCCACGAACCAGTTTCTCAGTAGTTTAATAAGGTGGGGACGTCTGCGAACACGTAGACCTTACGTGCGGCGTCACTAGGATTTATGAACCAGTGAACCTCAGTGCCGATGTTGAAATCTCTCCATATAGATTTGTTTTCCTCCACCAAGGTCAGATACGATTGCAACGACTTTAAAATTGATGTCCTCCAACTTCTGAATCAGATCCAAAAGCGTTTGTTTTGTCATGGGCTTGTCAAAATCGAAGTACACAAGTTGCTTCCAATTTGAAATCAAGCCCCGAACCATAATGCACTGCATCTGAGAATGCGGCCAATTATTTACGTCGCTCTTCTCGTAATACTCATACTTGCTCCTCACTTTCATTTCATCGAAACTGACGACGCACAACTTCTCTTGTTTCCGTAAGGGTATGACCTTTGGTTCTCATGAGCTTCAGAACATCTTCCAAAATTCCTGTTCCGTGCAAAGCTTCCAGCCCAGCGTTTCAGCGTCGTAATTGACGGAGGGAAATTCAAAGTTTCCCGCAATAATGGTACGCCCGCTTGCTGATATAGCGAAGAGTCATTGCGACTGTGATGTCTTCACCTTTCCAGTAGGAGCGAGTTCTGTTCTTTAGGACATGGTCAATTTGAGTTGGTGTGAGGAAAGGCTGAGAATCTGCCGGATTTCAGTCGTGGTACGTTCTGATTCACAGATGGAGAAATCTTTGTTTAGCAGCTGTTTCTTTCAGTTGCTTGTTGATATCTTGCAGCTCCCGAATTGTTGGCTCCTAAGATCCTCTCGCGACTTTAGTCCTCCAGTTCTCTTTTCAGTTTTTCGTTTTCTTCCGTAAGTCTATCAAAATCGGAAGAGCTGGGAACACTGCCACAATCGTTGGGCCTGTCGTTCAGAGAAGCAGTTTCTTCATCTCGTTCAGTAGATGAAGGACGGCTGTCAGTTCCTGATTCGGAAGTGAGATGCTTTGCAATCTTTCTAAGGTTCCTCTTCTCTAGTCGCCCTTTTCTCTGTACTGATGAGGTGCTGTTCGCATTTGGTGTAGGTAATAGGTTCTGCGATGGATTGCTGTCTTTTTAGTCTCCTTCGCACTGGCAAACCAAGGAGTTCATTTTTCAAGTCCCGTTCGTAATCTTCGGTAGTAAAATGCTCGAACAAATGTGTGTGGATGACGGATTCCACTTCCCATCTCTGCGACATTTCTGCACCCATTCTTTCCTTAACTTTTCATCCGTTGGGAATGTGTGGTACATCACATGTTCCTTGCCGGGAGTTTTTTTTTGTATTGACGAAGCTGTTGTTGCAAACTGCAACTGTGCAACGGGCACCTTGGCAATAACGGAACTAGATAAACATAAAAAACAGAGATAATCCAAACTGTAGCCTTTACGAAAACTTTAATCTCAAATAAAGCGAAATGTAACTCACCAAAGTAGGAAAATGTTCAGAAGAACTGGAATTAAAGAGTAAAACTTCGGAAAAAAAATCAGCAAAAAAAAATTTTGCTTCCTCACCTTGCAAAAAACAATGAAACTATAGCTTCGCGCTCTCAATTCGGTCAAGCACTGACGTCACGGTTCTTGAATTCGAGTACTCCCTTGAGAATAGCCGCTTCCCAAGAGCCAACCTTTATTTCGACCAACCTTGATGTAATCAGCGCGAAACTAGCGCCATATTTCTGCGGATGAGTGGCTGTCGGTACTACGAGCGCTCAAAGCCTCAGCCGCCCAAACTTAAATTTTCTCAATGCAGCCTTAGTACCAACAGCAGCCATCGCAGAAATCTGGCGCTTTTTCTGCTCGCAGCAGAAATGTCTCTGTGTGTGAATTAAATATGCGTTGGAGTTTAAGTGAGTCGTCCTATTTGTGCAACCACGTTTTGAGGTCTCACAAAGTGATTCGGTGCAATCGATCTCAGTCCTTCCAATGATCACTGCGATAGTGGACTTTGCAGGCCCGGTCAGTATTATACTTGGGTTCGCATTTCGCGGGACTTTCTGAACTAAAGCGCAACGTGGACTGCTAGCATATAACCAAGTGGACAGGGTAAAAGTTTCACTATCTACCTACTACAGTGACCTACAATATTGCGGTAACTGCTCCACCAATCATGTGCTAATTTTACTTCTATTCATTTACTTCTTATTCATATTTATTATTATCCATATTTACTTCTATTAACACTCAAACTTGTACTTCAGATACATGGCTGGATCTAGAAATAATTGATAGGGGCCTAGTAGTTTCACCTTTTCATTGAATCTGCTCAATGTTTGTGCCGAGCACTCAATCTGTGCCGCTTGGGGGCTCGAGCTATGCTACTGTGAGTGTAGCAGCTTTGACCTGCTTGACCCATAGTACAGTACAGAAGGCTTTATTACTAATTATAGACGCTGAAATAGAAACTCTTCACTCTTATTCGTAACTGGCAGACGATGCCCGGGTGTCAACAATAATTTGAGCACAGCTTATGCTGGCTCATTAGTATAGATGCGTGCATCCATTAAGATTACGGTGCACACACTTGTGCCCGGAGGGATAAAGGAGGACGTAACGTAAGAAGCTGTGCCTACGTGATATTAAATCTCATATACGTAAATTTAGAAATATGATTCAGCCAATCATATTTGAGTAAACCTTGTCTTTCTTTTTACGGTATGCAGGCTTCAGTGTTTCCAGGTTTTAAGATACTCCAAAGCTCCATTTGGTTAGTTGCGTGGTAGACAACTTAAACCGTAACAAAATTGCATCAGTTGTCTAGGAAGGGCTAGCAGAACTTCGTTTTATTACACCCAAGAACTCTGGTTGACCTATGAAAACTGTTTCAGAATCTACATCGTTTACTTGGCGGCAGCTAAACTGGATACAATCAGCAAAGAGTGTTCGAGCGTAAAAGATCTTTGGACGGGAGACTGGGACATTTATCGTCGGTTTGAGAAGTACATTGCCACGAACCGACGACGCTCATTTGAAAATGTCCTCGGTAGCAAGTAGCCAAGCAGGTAGTAAAGTTCGTGATTCTTCGAGAGTATGAATCACTTCATCCGTTCATCTATAAGAGGAATGTAGAGGAAATTGGGAATTCACTAGAAGTTGTCACTTCTGGAGCTGGAGGAAGAACCTGTAGGTGGGACATAAAGGCAGGGTTCAAAATGCTGAGGCAGAACGGAGGTAACTCCTGCGTCTGCAGACGTTGATCATGAAGTATTTATTGGAAAGGTCGAAATTAGTTAAAAAGGTAATTTACTGAGGATTCAGATCCTGACGCATGTTCCAGAAGAAAAAAACGGTTTGATGATAATCCCTGTAGCACTTTTCTCGATCTGTGGGACAGGAAAAGCCGAAACTAAAGTTTAAAATTTTGAGGCTACGTTAAATACCTTCCTGCCAAACTGGAACTCGTACTGGAAAGTACTGAAACAAGACTGACAACAAGGACTCTGAAGTTAACTTCCAATCATTAAATGGTAGTACGTCTCTAGTTGATAACTGTTCGGCGGTCGTGTATTCCAACTAACGCAGTGACCATCTCTTTCCTTAACTTATGGCGACCCGGGAGAATGTACCATGTTCATTGAGAAATTCCAGGTAACCTTACCAAATGTAGTCAACGATGACGCCTTGCATTTGGTCTCCGTTCGAGAATCGTCGAGTCGTCATGGCTGTATGAGCGAATATCGATGTTCCTGGATAATCCTGGTTTTTTCCACGAAATTGTAAAACAACTGCATTACTTCCTTTACAGTAACTCAACTTCGATGGCAAGCGCACACGAAGAGTTCGTTAAGCTAGGATATTGATTCAGACGGGAGTTTAGTAAGCTTTAGGACCTTATCCGCCAGGTTACAAGGAGCCAAAATTGATTTCTCAACTGGGAGATGTTAACATAGTAGACTTCAACTCTGATCTGCTGACCGAAAAGGCTTCTCTAGCAAGGCTTCGGACAGAATGGGTGGAGCAGTCCTTCAGTCGGCGAACTCCAAACCCTAAGACACCCCCCCCCCCCCTATAGTCTCACTGTACACTATCCATAACTATGACTATAACACGTGTTTCATGTTGGCACAGAGGAATGATTCAGCTGTTTTATTTGGTACTGGTAAAAGCAAGGTCAACACATCGACCAAAGTCACCCATGTTGAAATTAAAGGATATTTGAACCACTTCAACAGTTTATTCACTTGCTACGGGTCATAATTCAAAATAGCACAGTAACAGAGCAGATATCATATAAATATTGTTTAAGGCCTCCTTTTAGATGGAATCCGCAAATCCAACTCGGTTATTGCCAACATCGAAAATCGTGTAATAAGCTCCCATGAAGACATCACCAAGAATCCATCCATCATCTCTTTACTGTTCGGCAAAAAATCCTGAGGTGCCAAAACAGTTGAGTCGCCGTTTTTTCTCCTGAAAGCAAAACATATATAGAGCAGCAGTTAATAGAACTGTATGATTGAAGACAAGCTACCTTTAAGACATAGTCCTTGCCCAAGAGCACAAAATTCTTGCCAGCAATCTTGAAGTAGACGATAGGAAGGCTGGCAATTTTGGAACAATCGATCTGGAAAGATTCAATATTAAGACTCGTTACTTGGACTAAATACACAACTGAAATACAGCAGCGCGATTTACCAAATAATTTCCGTCCTGTAGAATGGCTCCAATTTTTTGGTTGATGTCATTAATCATAGATGCAGGGCCCATGATATGAGACGTACCACTGTCTACGATTGTCTTACAACCGGACTTGCAGAAAGCAACAGCCGGCTTAGATAAACGTGCACCCTATACATGGTGTAAGAATGATGATCAACACATGAGCAAAACTCGGGTTCATGGAAAACTGTACTAACCCAGTGAAATTAATCTCCCAATGCTCCTGCTTGGTTACTGGGGTGTAGGTGATCGGACCTCTGTAACGTTTCTGGTTTATTCCACCGAATGTAATCTCACCACCGGGTTTTAAGTTAGGATTCCTAGTTCATTGGATCATTATTACTTTCACCATAGTTATTATGTTTTCAATATTTGGGTTTTCATGGAATTGAGAGTGCACATCGCAATATAATCTATCATGAGTACAGCGACAAAACATGGCGCGTTTACCATACCGACTGAGCCAGAAGGAGAAGACTGGATTAGAAATCAGCTTTTGTTCAATCATGTTATTGAAAACGGGTGTAGCTCCGTCAGTCGAAACCGAGGGATAAGCAAGACCTATGATACCATCATAAGGACCACCGACATAATTTCATTTTGACCACAACGTCGTCTCAGCGAAAATCTGATTTGTAATCTTGAGACCTACAACCTGTAGATAGTCGAATAATAAAAATTTACACAGTAACGATAAAACTCGAATATTGTACTAACCTCTAATGTATCAACCGAGCGGAATCCGGAAAAACTTCCATCTCCGTAAGTGATTTCGAACTTTGTTACCATTCGCTTGGTAGGTTGACGAAGCGCTAGAGTCATATTTTGCATGCTTTTGGATCTTTTAATTAAACATAATGTGAGTAGGGGACATTCGGTAAGGATAAAAGTGAATTACCGCATTTTGCATTACAGGCCGCGTTGGTGCTGCACAGTTTCGAAGGAACTAGGAAATCAGACGATCCGTGTCGAACATAGCAGTGAAGTTTTGTGGTGGAGTGCCAAAGTGATATCGGACCATAGTATTCCACTGAATTTAGAAATCCGTTAAGATAGTACTAATGATTTGTTCAAAGACTAACTTACGTTTCGCGAGTTTCTCAAGGGAAAGCAGGTTTTGACCGTGTGCTGTAAGGGCGAACATATTTTTTCCAGCTGAACCCTACGAAAACATACGTTTACAATTACAATACAGCTTGAGTTAATGAACTAATACACTTACTGAATAATTTTCCCGTTCACAGTGAGTCCAAAGCAGAAGGCTGACCAAGATTATTGGCTTGAACATTTCTTCTGTAGAAGTTGCACAGCCTTCAAGGTGCTGTGACACTGGCAGTGTGGCATCGTTCTCATCTTAGCACGTATTTATATGCAGCCCCAACTTCTCTGCACATGTTTTACGGTCGTTTCGGCTTATGCGACCCCAGGACACGTCAAAAGAGTGTAGCATTATAACTGAAACCTGTTTTTTGATGACCCGTTACCTTTACTCTTCCGCCTAGTTTTTGTGGAAATTTATTGCCTTTGATGGGAATGATAATGACGATTTCGTTCGATGTAAACAAAAAAAGCGTTCGTTTTTTTCCTTAAATTGAAAAACTACCGTTACAAAGCTTTCCGATAGCCTTCTTATAACATGATTTCTGAAAAAGAATATACAATTGCAATAAGTTTATGCGACACTGATAGTACTCGTAACGTTTTTGGTGTCAATAGAAAGTCTCCATGATTTCAAGTTTTGTAGTTTGTTCAAACGATTTGTGAATATTCCGAAGGAACAATAGCCAGGCTTGTGTATAATAATGTAACAGACATAACAGCTGACTGAATAATAACGGTAACTGAAAATGACATGAATTAAAAATGATTGCTGTGTAGTAATAGTTTTTTGGTACTCATAAAACAATGTGAAAGACTTTTCGTGTAGCTGCAAGATGCAAGAAAAAAAAACAGTTCTAAATCACGTCTCCAACTGAAACGCTGGAAGCGATGCGATGATAAATAGGCATGAGATGTAATTGTTTCTGATATTGAAAGTTTCATCGTGTGATCTTCAGATTGAACAATGACCCCACTCAGCCCACGTTCTACTTATTTAGTCTTTTGTTTTAATCGTTTAGCTTAGTCGTTTGTATAACAAGAAAAATATCACAGTTTTTGTCTTTCTACAACAGAGTTTGAAATGAGTGATGCTTTTGCCCACGTCAAAGTTGAATAGTCAAAATTTCTGTTCTTCTTCTGAAAGTCGGACGAGAACTGTAAAACTGGTTTTAATGCCACACTGGAATTCTTCACCTTTTAACTTGCTTTTCTTACTGTATAGCGAACAGTGGTATTCAACCCAAAGTAAAAAACCAGTTTTCTTGCCACCTTAGTCCACCACTACTGCTATCTCGGTTATTCATGTTTAATGGTATTGCATTTTCTTTAAACTCCTCTTTGGTAATGCTCGATGTGTGTTTTACTGCAGCGATGAAGCCACGATTCAGTGTTCATAAGAAGGATGTAGTTTTTCAAGGAATCGACTAAAGCAGCCTACTCTATCGTCTGTGTGAAGATAGAGGTATCCAGACTCACCCTGGTCCACGACACATACCAAATTGGGGAAGTGTCCACCCTATGAGGGATGGTGTTAAGAAATATGCTGTCCAATGTTGATATTAAAATATGTAGGCTAGAAAGTTGATTTTCCGTAAACGGCAGGGCTTCTTATGCCCAAAATATTCTCCAAAGATATTGCCGACACCGAGGCTCCTGTAGATGTTTAAAAAATCGATCGTACGCTGGTTAAGACTCTGGCATGGCCAATAATTCTGTTACAAGGCGACTTCTTATTGAACTTTGAATCCATCATTCTTACATAGCCACCCGTTCCCTGTATTGCAACTGTAGCCAAGGATAAAACTTGAAAAAGGACTTCAAAATCAACCTAAGTAGTCTTACGAATGTACTAAGGTATAAATTAAAACACGCAAGAGAAAAATCTTGTCGTGCTGTAAAAAGGATAACCATATTTTGAAAATGATAGAAAATTTGTTGACATTTCGGCGGGTCTACAAGGGGGAGAAATCCCCTTGTAGCTTGTAAACCGAGGTTGGTATGTAGTTACTAGGGGAAAAAACGAGATAAGAGTACCGATCCAGGGAAACTAAGTTACTGATGCTAAATTTGTTAAGTGTGCTACGTACGGAGATGCGTAGTGCGAAGTGGGGTGTTATGCAAACCGCGGTTTTTAACACTCCTTGTTGTATTCAAATGGAACCATAGGTAAAACTTATAGGCTGAAGTAGCCACCTTGTTGAGAAAAGATGCCCATGAGGTAGGTATTTAATTCAGTGTTGTGTAAATCACTAAGTGATTTTAAATCAAAAAACGATTTAAATCAAAACGATTTAAATCGCGATTTAATCACTAGCTAGTGATTTTATGATTTATGATTTAAATCGTTTTCAAAAGAAGCGATTTATGATTTGATTTATGATTTACAATTTTCAAAAATTTTACAATCATTTTTAAAATCACTTGCCGGAAAAAATTGAAAGTGAAAAGTTGAGTTACAATTAAAATTTTTTGCTACTTTCCGCTTCTTCCATGTTAGCGCCACCACATCTCAGCGCATTACTGCGCTGATCGTTCGATTAACGTTTGCTAGTACGTTTGTTCGCCTTCAAAATCGTCGCATCTTCAGTTACTGGTAACACATTCATTATACAATGCTTCCAACGTGTTGGAACCAGTTGCCTGATTGCATTCGATGTTGATTGCAGTCCAACTTCCGATCCTGTCAGCAAAGACCCTGTTGGTTAACGTGTTGTGAAATTAAAATTGTTTGAGTGCGCCGTCGCATTCCAAAATAGGAAGTTTGCACGATCATCTTCCTTTCCTTCCATCATGGCCCCTGCGTACACACTACCCATTACCTATGTTACCTGAAGGCCTGGTTACTTCCACTGAAAGAAGATATGACATGATATTTCTACTGCATTTCGTTGAAATTCAAATTCGGAGCAGTTACCCGAAAAATCGTTTTCCATTAATTAATATATTAACAATTCATCTGAAGATTTCACTCATAAAGTGTCTTTCTTCGATACCTCACAAGGGTCAGTGTGATACCATACTGCCGTACATGTACATGTATACACATATATCTTGTATAGATATCGTATTGAACAGCCTGTAACTCTCTTTACTGTCCAGAATGAGCATTATCTCGAGCTAGTTGTTTGAAACACTTGGTTTATGTATTCAGACAGACCAAAAGGATACGAAAGGTGCAGCATTTCAGGCTGTCGACGGTTTTAGTCATAAATACGTTAAGTTAACTGCCATAGCAGATGTAACATAGCCGCTAATTCTGAGGTGTTTAGATGGCCTTAGCGAAGCCCACGCGGCGATTACCAGCATCGAAAATGGTGTAGTAAGATTGTATGAACACATCCCCAAGAACCCAGTTGTTGCTAGCCCATCCTACCAGTGCGGAAACGCAGATATAGGTTCCTGGATTCTCTCCAGGTATCTGAAAATAAAAAAAAAACATTATCTGTTTCAAATTTAAAATAAAGAAGATTATGTCTTACCTTAACCGTGTACTGTTTGCCTGAGAACACCATACTAACACCTGCGATTTTGAAGTAAACAATAGGAAGCTTTCCTAGTTTAGTGCAGTCAACCTATCAAGAAGAAAAAGACGTTCAAAAAGTATTCACCCGGATCATGATGATTTTTTAATTTAATTTGTGCTGCTTTGATTAGTCGTGTTGTAGCCTAACCCATATGTATAACATGCAAGTACTTGCTGCTTGGTCCTAGTCTTTGTACATTTTTGATAACTCACATAGCTACTTATCTTGTCATTACTTCATGTTCTCCGTACTGGTTAACAGTAGCGCCATTAGCTGATGAATTTTCTCTACTTCTGATGCAGGACCAGCGATCACTGCAGTTCGGTACTAACCAGGGCGTTACAGCACCTTTGCAGAACGACTGTATTTTCAGTGGAGATGACAGCACAGTAATTCTGGTCAGAGCAGAAGTAACGTTTTGATTTTTAGCATTATTTTAAAATTAACATAGCACGTGTACCTGTCCATTCGGATACTCCAGGACGATTGTTTTGTGACCGGTGTGTAGGTTATCTTTCCTGCATAGCGTTTCGGATCGATTCCACCGAAGTTGATTTCTCCTCCGTACTTCGATTTCTGATTCCTAGATTATTTGGACTCTTAATTTTGTTTCAAGTACAGTATTGATAAAAACTCGGGGCGGCGTTACCTGCTTAGCCAGAATGAGAACACTGGCTGAGAAACAAGTCGTTGTTGCACAATGTTGCTGAATACTGGCGTAGTACCACTACTTACTACCGCACCAGGCCCCAGACCGAGAATCCCAGCGTACGGCGGACCACTGAAAGCGAAACTTGTTCCGCAAGTTGCCTCCATAAATGTTTGTCCGCTGATTATAAGACTTCCAAACTTAAGAAAAATAGGATAACAGTTAATTTCATTCATGCTTGTAAACTTGGACGTGAATGTTACTTGCACCGAGTCGCTCGACAGAATTCCGGAAATGTACCCGTCAGAATAGCTGATATTATACGATGTTCCGTTTACTTGGTAGGTACTTGAAATGCCAGACTGATACCCAGTAAAAGGAGCTATTAAACAAATAAGCCTCATTATGTAATACTTGATTATCCTATGGTTTTTAATTACAGCATCCTGTTAAACATTGGGATCCGGAAACACTTTGCTGAAGCAACCCAGAAATCGGTAGTGCCAGTGTCGAACATGATTTGAAAACTTTGTGGCGGTGATCCAAACGAAACAGTCCCGTAATATAGTAGCTAAAGATTAATTCAATTGTTAGAATGTATAGGAAAAGAGTTGTTTGTATTTGTAAATTTGAGTAAAACTTACATTATAATAGTTCGTCAGTGGCTCGAGCGCAGTTTTAACGCATCCGAACCATCTTGTAGGTATTGACTGCCTCCAGTTGAACCCTGGACAAAAGATTTTTTCACTTGTTAGATTTTTAACAGCTGACACCATAAGCTTGACGGCGAAGGTTCTAGAATACCACTAGGTTTTTATCGTGAAAAACTTACCTTATTAATTTGTCACCGAAGGTTGAACCAACCATCAAGATTAAAGCGATTACTGAAAACGGATGTAGCATTTTCAGAAGCAACCATAGGCGTTTCAGCTGTTCACTGCTCTTCAGTTGAAAACCGCAAGTGCACTAGCGACAACTCCTAAGCGTACATTTATAGTGGCGTAACATGCCGGAATGCGCAATACTCCAAAGGGTCAATGGCATAAGGTGGCAAAGTCAGTCATGGGATCACAAGAACAAGTTGTTACGATACATACTTTTCTGGAGCTATTCGTTTCCCATGACATTTGTAGTGCTTTTAGGAATCAGTTTATCTCAGTATGCATCCTTTCAAAGTACTGACTGGAAAGTGATAAGCTAAGTTTTTGTCGCTATGGCTTGACCAGGAAACATGTTGGTTTCTTGACGACGTCAAGAAAAAAAAAGAATTTTTGTCAGTCATGAAAGAATTGTTCAGTCTGGAAAATTTGGCTTTTAAGGAGCCCTTCCAAAACACTCATAAAGTGTGCGTGACGTGTTGTCTGCTTTAATTATTCCTGTTATCATGTGGTGAAAATAATTATTGTTAATTTGCATCAATCTAACTGGAACAGTTCCAGGTATTACGCCCACAAATATGTTTGCAGAAGTTGCTTCTTGACAGGATAATGCGAACTTGGGTTACTATAGAATACTGATAAAGTTGTGGAATAAAAAATAATGCTATGATCACGTTATGTGAAGCTTTTGACGACCTTTTTTTACGAATGATCACGATTTGTGCATGTTTTATGAAACAGTTTGTCTTAACATTTTTTACATGCTGTGGTAACATGTGACAGTCTTTACGGACGTTCAAAAAACACAAAATGGAGTTGGATGCGCTATAGTAGCAACGAACCACCATTATTAAGCATTATGGACTCTGGTAACTAGCCATTGTCTCCTCATCGTACTGTTTTTCAGGCAGAATTGTACGCTATCTGGAAAGCCTTC
The DNA here is from genome assembly GCA_002872375.1 of Eulimnadia texana. NCBI lineage: Eukaryota > Metazoa > Arthropoda > Branchiopoda > Diplostraca > Limnadiidae > Eulimnadia > Eulimnadia texana. The sequence goes on from NKDA01000069.1 coordinate 19,879, forward strand.
AACTACATTAGGTCTGAGGAAACAAAACACTGGTATTTTTCCCCGATTCTCGAGCAGCGTGCGATTCGATACGATCGGAATTGAAGGTTCCTGAACCGACATGCCGCATCCAGAGAGTTTAATTTTACTCTCGACACGATGTTTACTCAAATACAGTGGATAAGAGGACAAACAGGTTTTACTGACAACGAGGTAGTAGACGCCCTTGCCAAAGAGGCTACAAATAACAACAATAATTTAGATCATCTGGACATACCTTTGGTTTTAGTTGAATCCCGTTTGAGACAATGTGTCCTACAGAAATGGAATACAGAGTGGCAAGTGTCATTCGTCGCGTCAATTCCGCCGCCCACTCGAAGAAGCCCCTCTTTTCCTAGAAACGGTTGAGCGGCTATAAACGGACGTTTTCTTCAGTTTTTTCCCGTCCCGCAGAGCTGCAGTTTCCTCTCCAAACACTTCCACTTGACACTCCAACACGGCGTCTCGAAATTATCCAATCGATCTTGGTGAGGCCAATCTTGGTGAATCTCTTCGAGGTCAAGGTCCAGATCATCCCAGGCCGTGGACCTCGAATTTACCTGGACCGAAAGCTGCTTCAAAGGCCGGGCGCATTTCCTCCTCGTTTGGTAACCAAGGCAAGTCATTGGATCATGAAGACTCCTGCTGCTTGAGAAATTCTGGCCCCGCTTAAGCCGAACGGGTCTAAGACTGATTCAGTTTCTAGCCGGACTGGGTCCGCGATATATCGTAGCAATTGATACGTCAAGGTACGTAACGCCATTCTGTGGTTTCGGTGAGGGTCTGAAATTCTCCGACATTATGGCTGACGAACGGCATGTAATAGAAGCGGTCGCCCTTATCAAGTTCCTGACACACGAAAACTGTCAGTCCAGAACAATTGTGTCTCCACTAACACCCTTCTGGATGTATTCGGCTAAGCGAGTTCCAAGTTAGCGCCACTTGTATTGTCCACCACGTCGCACCACCGAAATTGTCTTCACCGAGTAAAGGCTAGTTTTTGCCAAGACTAGATTAACTTGGACTTCCAAGATTAACCAGGACGTAAGCGTACCTATTACGCAGATAGACAGCCGCAGAGGAGCTACTTGGGACGCGTCACGAAGATGTGCAGTTCGAGGAATCGAGGTATTCCTCAGCGCTGAAAAGACATTAGGGATCGTAAACTCCTTCAGCTCAACGAGCTGATCGATCCACTGCGAAAATAGCTTCATCCGTAATTGTATCGTCGAAATATAACTGAGCCCTTTAGTCCAAAGTTCACGGTGCTATATTTTGACCTTGACTGTAACGGGTGCGATAAATCCAAGGGGGTCGAATATCCCCCCATCTTACTGAGAAGTCCTCGTCTGGTAAAAGTAAATTCTCCAGGTTCGAAAAAGGAAACTGAAAACTCGAGACTAGGTGTCCAATGCAGCCTCAACACCAAACAAGAATTGTCTGCAATGAACGATCGGCTCTGACTAGTCAGCAAAGTCGAGTGTCCTCGTTAGCTTTCAAACATCGAGAGAGAGCGCAACAATTTGATGAGAAGTTGACATCCCACTTCGTCAGTCGAAAATCACCCTTTGTTAATAGATCTCGGACTCCGCGAGCTTTCCTAATTGCTTCTTCGGCGTTTCTTGAGCTGCCAGATAGTCATCAACGTATAGATTCTTCTCCGATTGGCTAGAAGTGCTTCCGAATTGGGTTCTCCGTGTTCTCGAGCAGTTTCTTCTCGTGGTCTGGATCGTAAGGAAGGGCGAGCTGCGATCTCCGAAGGTTACTCGATCCATTTGTAAAGTTTGATCTCCGGCGATCCCAGTGGTTGCCAATAGGAAGCGATGGTAACGAGCGTCTTCTTCTCTAAGTCTGATCCTGCAAAACATCAACTTCGATGTCTCCTTTGATTGCAACTGTACCCTCTCTAAAAGCGTACCAGTACGAGAGGCAGTTCATTCTGCAAAGCCGCACTGGTAAGCCAAGCTCCATTCAGCGAACTTCCCCTTGAAAACTGCGGCCGAATCAAAAAAACTACATTGGATGCTTCTTCTCTCTCGCTGACTTTTTATAGACGCCATAAATGTGGCAGGTAGTAGACGCGCGGGTTGATCGTCCTCAGAATCGGATACCTCGTGCGCGTATCCTTCGTCGAGGTACTTCCGGATGGTACGGGTATAGTCGACTCCGAAGTTCAAATCTTTCGCGAATCTTTTCTGGACACGTCTGTCCTCGCACACGATGTTCGGCACGTTCACGGTTGTCGGGAAGAGCGGGTTCACCAGGATATCATGGCAGCGGTACCTCGTAACCTACGTCTAGCTTTTTGACTCCCTTCTCGGTCAGATCGAGGGCGAGTTGGTCTTCCGGAGCGAGCTTCTACTTCTCGGCCCTGCGGTTCCAAACGACTCGCTCTCGCAAAACTTCTTGAACTGCTGAGGTCAGGTCGTGGTCGTGACTGGCTGTACAGGTGAAGCTAGTGAGGAAATAAGATTGACTCACTGACAAGCCGATACCTTTCGTAAGGACTCCGCGCGCGATCAACCGGAGTTGAGTTTTCATCGCTACAGGTTCTCCTTCCCTGCAGCTGCGTACGTTCAAAGGCACCGTCAGCTCTGCGTTGTCCAATCCTAGCAGAATGTAAATACTTCGCTTACTGGCACCGGGAGGAAGTCCCTTTAAGTGACCTGACGAAATTCAGGCGATCGTCGGGACTAAGTGCCTTGAACTCTTTGCAATCTGAGAGTTGGTGCCCACCTTGGCATCTCGTGCACCGTACCTTGAATCTGGAGCTATCTTGCTCCCTGCTGTCCGTTTCATTCTGGTTGCCCGTAGTCTGATGCGTTCTGATCTACTGCACTTTGGTAGGGTTCCTAGGTAGGGCTTCTCCGAGATCTTCTTTTGCTGTTCCGCGACTAAGTCTAGTGCATTTAAGTATGCTGATGCTCGGCTGCACAACCAATCAGCGAAACGAAGAAGGTCGGTGGGCTGAGGCAGGTGTCATAGTGTAAACGCTGTCTATTTAAAGCATATCTGAGCCATATAATACAAGCTAGTCTAGTCCTAGCTCTCGACCTTGACAGAAACTAGCACAGTAGGTTTACCTTTCCTTCGTTCCAAGCTAAGCGGTCTTGAACATGAAGCTTAGCGGTGATCCGCTCAATTATCTTGGTGTTTGTTTTCTCACCAATTCGATTTAAATCAAATAGATGTCCTCGGATGCGCTTGGCGTACCTCTTAAATGCCGAAGGATTTCCTCTTCCGGGGTCCAGTTGGTCGATGGATTGAAGATGGGCCGCGCGCATCACATCTCTTCACCCGAAATTTGCCTCGAGTCGTATCAAAGCCTCCTTGTATGCTCTTCACTCCTTAGCTTAGTAAGAACGTTTTCACTGCCTTTCGGGATGGTCTTTTAGAATTCATAATTTCTTCTATTTGATTAGAGTTACCGGTGACTTGCCGTCTAAGAACCTGTAGTCTCTTCTTAAGTTGTTCCGTTGATAACAATTTGAAGGTTTCGTCAGATGAACGCACAACTTCCGCGTTTCCCGCCATTTCTTAAGATTAACGCAACGGACAGAATTTTATCTTACTGTGCTCAGAAGATCCGGCTCCGGAAAAGACCAAATGTTACGTTGAAACTGTCTTCGATTCGGCTGTTACGATGTAGTTGCGGAGGACCAGCTCTTGTACTCAGAGCGGTTAAAGGAATGCCTTGAGCTCTGCGTTCGAAACGGATTATTCGGAGGAATCTCTGAATTCAAGTTTATTGCTGACGATTGATATGAACGGACTGATTGCTAAATTGAATACTACTACTGATACTCATGACTACTCGGGATCATTTTATACAGTGGGAAAGAGTGATTAGTGATTGTGACACCGTTACTACACGCAACTACTCATTTCGGTTTCAGGGAAAGTTACAACATACATAGTTGGGTGACAGTGCTTCTAACAAGATAGGGTTCAGCAATGGCACACGTATAATCGCAATATTTCTAGGGAAATAGGGTTCCGTAGCAAGATTTCTCAACAAAGAGGTCATCCTGAACTCGACTCTGTTAAGTTAACTAAACTCGCCGGAACATCCTGCAAGAAATGACTTTACGATAAGCTGACGTTCGCTAACTCCTGTGAAGGTAGCACGGCTTTTTCGTAGTTCATGAACTCAACACTGAAAGAAGATGGGTATTCTAAGTCAATGAATCAACAATGAACCAGAAGCAGAGGATCACTCAAAAAGATAGGATAGCAATCTTACATTTTTTTTCGATACCTCCAAGCCTCCATGTAAACCGCCTGAACAACCTTTAGCCCTTGTTGCTTAGTAAGCGTTATTCCCTGTAAGTACCTTGAAAAACTGGTATTTTGTATTCACATAGACCAAAAAGATATGAAAGGTGCAAAGTATCAGACTGCCGACAATTTTATTCATAAATACGTTGAGTTAACAGTCACACCGTAGCGGAAAAAATATTGTCGCTAATCCTGAGACGTTTAGATGGCTTTAGCGAAGCCCATGCGGCGATTACCAGCATCAAAATGGTGTAGTAAGACTGTATGAGCACATCCCCAAGAACCCAGTTGTTGCTACCCCATCCTGCCAGTGCGGAAACGCAGGTATAGGTTCCTGGACTTAACCCGGTATCTGATAATAAAAGCCATTACATGTTTGAAATCTACAATATAGAAGAGTATGTTATATACCTCAACAGTGTACTGTTTGCCTGAGAACGCCATACTGTCACCTCCGATTTTGAAGTGTATAGTAGGGAGCTTTCCTAGTTTGGTACAGTAAACCTACCGAGAAGAAAAAGAGGTTTTTAGTTATTTTCGCTACGTATGTAGAATTAAACTTTAATGTATTAGGGCGCTGGTGGAGCAATATTGTGCTGCTTCGGTTAGTTGTGTTATAGCATACACTATGGCTTACTTGCTGATTAGTCTTAGTCTTCGTTCAGTCTCGATAATTCAGATAGTTACTTATCTAGTCATTACTTCATATTTCCGTACTGGTTAACAGTAGCGCCAATTAGCTGATGAATTTCTCTACTTCTGATGCAGGACCCCGACTGCTGCAGTTCCGGTACTAACCAGGGCGTTAGAGCCACCTTTGCCGAATGACTGTGTTTTCGATGGAGACGACTGCACAGATATCCCTGGTCAAAGCAGAAGTAACACTTCAATTTTTAATATTTTAAGAATTAAAAATAGATGTACGCGTCCATTCGGATGCTCCAGGACGATGATTGTTTGGTGACCGATGTGTATGCAATCTTTCCTGCATGGCGTTTTGGATCGATTCCACAGAAGCTAATTTCTCCTCCGTACTTTAGTTTCTGATTCCAAAAATTTTTAGGCTCTTGACAATCTTGTTCGAGTTTATACATAACTCAAGAACCATATGGTCTTAGAGAAATATGAGGTAACTGACGAAAACTCGGTGCGGCGTTGCCTCTCAGTGAGAATGAGAACACTGGCTGAGAAACAAGTCGTTGTTGCACAATGTTGCTGAATACTGGCGTGGTACCACTACTGGCAACTGCACCAGGCCCCAGACCGAGAATCCAGCGTACGGTGGACAACTGAAAGCGGAACTCGTTCCGCAAGTTGCCTCCATAAATGTTTGTTCACTGATTGTAAGTCTTCCAATCTACAGAAAAATACAGAGGAACAGTTAATTTCAATAAAGCTTGAAAACTGGGACGTGAAAGATTACCTGCACCGAGTCGCTCGACAGAATTCCGGAAATGTACCCGTCAGAATAGCTGATATTGTACGATGTTCCGTTTGCTTGGTAGGTACTAGAAAGCCCAGATTGATACCCAGTAAAAGGAGTTGTTAAACAAAACAAGCTTCATTATGTAATATTTCATCATCCCTTGTTCTTTTAATTACAACATCCCGTTGAACATTGGGATCTGGGACACCTTGCTGAGGCAACCAGAAATCGGTAGTGCCAGTATCGAACATGATCTGAAAACTTTGTGGCGGTGATCCAAACGAAACAGTACCGTAATACAGTAGCTAGATATGAATTAATTAATTGTTAAAACATTATGAAAAGGGTTGATTGTATGAATCTTAAGTAAAGCTTACGTCGTAGTAGTTCGTCAGTGGCTCGAGCGCAATTTTACGCTATCAATCATCTTGGTAGCGTTGAGGGTCTCCAGTTGAACCTGTAGAACAAAGATTTTTCGTCTTTAGTATTAAAACCACACCAAACTAGATATAGGGGTTCTAGAATACCACTAGGTTTTTACTGTGAAAAGTTACCTTATCAATTCATCACCGAAGGTTGAACCAGCCGTAAAGATTAAAGTGATTACTGAATATGAAAGCATTTTCCGAAGCAAGCAAAGGAGTTCAGCAGTTCACTGCTCCTCAGCTGAAAGCGCAAGTGCACTAATTACAACTTCTAAGCGCACATTTACACAGTGCACATTCCGGGACGCACTGCAGAGGGTCAAGGGCATGCAAGGTGGACGAATCAATCATAGAATTACAAGAACGAAATGTTACGATACATACTTTTCTGGAGCTATCCGTTTCCCAAGCCATTTGTAATACTTTTGGAATCACTTAACCCAGTATGCACGTTTCAAAGTACCGGCTAGAGAACGATAAGCGAAGTTTTTGTCGCTAACCCTGACCAGTAAGTATGTTTCTTTGTTGACGGCGTCAAAAAACTACTGAATTTTTGTTTGTCGTGAAAGAATTTTTTATCTGGAAAATTTGACTTCCAATGAGTCTTTCCAAAACACCCATGAAGTGTGTGTGACCTGTGTTGTCTGTTTTACTGTTGCCCTATTCGTATAGTCAACTGGTGAATATAAACATGGTTAATTTGCATCAATCTAACTGGAACAGTTTAGGTATAACGTCCACAAACTTAGTTGTAGAATTTATTTCCTTCATAGAATCATTCGAATTTGATTTGCTACAGAGTAGAGTTAAAAATTTTTCAATAAAAATAATGCTGATTACGTTATGTAAGGCTTTGACCACATTTCTTTACAAATAATCATATTTTTATATGTTTTATGAAACAGTTTGCCCTAACGTTTTTACATGCTGCGGTAACACACTGGACAAAATACATCCCATGTACAAAGTACAATAAGTAAATAGTTTAGATGCTTCCACATTTTTAAGTTCTATTCACTTATGCAGTACTGATCTCAGTAAAAAATTCATAATTATTTCAAATACTTCATGCAGGTTTAGCTTACAGTTAATTGACATTTGTGAGGAATAATACGAAACATAAAATCCGCCTTAATTATACCTTATTTTATTGTAAATATTCTGATTTTTTACGAGTTCTTGTATATGATTATTGTTAAGATGAAGAACTTGCTTTGTTCTTATTGTTCACTCAATTTATCTGCATAATCTACTAGCAAATGCACGTGATACACATCCGCGCAAGTATCCACATAAATATTGGCCTGAGCAGTGGCGTTTTATACCGTACAAAACACCGTAAGAAGGCACCACTGCAGAACCTTTTTTATAGTTTCTCAGTTTCTTTTTACAGTAGCTTTTCACAGTAGCCTGCACCACTCTCGCGCTTCCAAGATCAAACCCGTTTAGGCCGTCACAGTTCAGGTAGTTAAAAAAAAAAAAAACACTGGGAAAAGGGCACCGGGAAAAGGCACCATCGTTT
>NKDA01000070.1:0-27082 GCA_002872375.1 Eulimnadia texana
AAAGGTTGGTCACCTCTGGCTTGCTTCTCGATATAACGGGTGCGTTTGACAATGTCCACCATGGTAAGTTAGTGTAAATTCTCAAATCCACAAAAGTGCAGCATTCCCTTGATTTCGGTCATAAGCTGCTTTCTTAAAGGTAGAAGTGCAATTTTACGACTTGACGAATGTAACAGTGCAGAATTCGATCTCAGGAAAGGAGTACCGCAAGGCTCCCCATTATCACCGCTTTTATTCTTAATTTACATCAATAAAGCTTTAACGGCAATAAAACTTAAACGAGTACAATCCCAAGCGTATGCGGATGATCTTTTATTATACGTGAGTGGAAGATCTGCGAAGGTCAACTGTCGACTCCTACGGCAAGCACTGAAGACGTTAGAGAGGTGGGCGGTAAATCATTACCTCGACTTCGCAAGGGAAAAAACGGAGCTGATTCATTTTAGCAGGAAGAGACGCCCGCAACAAGTACACCTCATCTGGGGTACGACAACAATCAGACCATCGAATACGGTGAAATACCTGGGTGTCGTCCTAGACAAAACGCTTTCGTGGAGACCTCACTTGGAGCAAACTGCTCGCAAGTGCATCAAAAGCCTCACCTGCCTACGCAGGATTGCAACCAAACACCGAGGTTTGCGGCCTGCCCGCTGGGACCGATAGTCCAAGGGTTAGTCCTTCAGAAGCTTTTTTACTGTGCCACAGTCTGGGCCACTGCTTCCAAGTCTTGCCTGGCCATAGCCAGACAGATATATCGTCAATCTCTTATTTAAATCACTGGGGCCCCACAAACAATATCGAATGAAGCAGTGGAGGTGGAAACAGGCCTAATGCCTTTTGACTTGAAACTTAAACAAACCTTGCTTTTAAAAATGGTGAGCGTCTTGGATAGTAAGTCTCCTTTGCGGAAGTTTTAGAGAGACCGCTGTCCAACTCATTCCCGAAGAGGTACACCACCTCCTTCGATAAATGCGTGGTTTTTTAACTGAACTAGATAACCCAGCGATTGTAGAAGTCACTCCCTCCACCGTTAATCTTGAGGTACTGAGCACTTGGCCCCCACCTAACATCAGTGCAAAAATCGAGGAAGACAAAAACAGTGCAATGCAAACAGTGGGCAACTTTGTACAAACAGTCGTCAAACTATATATTTACCGACGGCTCATGTGATACGAAAAATTCGGGATTTGCGATGCACGGTGTTTTAGAGGGTGCACGTACGTACGCCAAGGTCGTTTTAAATTCCCTTTCCCCAGCTTTTTTACAGAAATCGGGGCGATGATTTTAGCACTTGAACTAGTCTTAGGGATGAACATTAAAGAGGTGACCATTTTTACGGACTCTAAGTCGGCCATCCAGGCGTTATTCAGTGCAAACTTCAAAGACCTGGACCCATACACGCTTTTAGCAAAACGTCTTTTAGCAGAGGTATCGCTTTAACACAAGTATGCCTTGTCTGGTGTCCAGGGCATATGGGGATTCAGGGAATGAAGAAGCCGACAAACTGGCAAAGCAGGCAGCGCAGCCCCATAATGCGAATAGCCTCTTACTTGACAGGGGCACCCCTAAGAGCTTTGCCAGGCAGAAAGTGAAACAATTCATTTTTAATCAATGGCTAGCACAATGGAGGTCATCCCACAAAGCGCAATATTTGCACTCGCTAGGTGTTTTACCCAGTCCCAGATCAAGCCTGATCCATTTTAACGCACCGAAGTTCGTCACCTCCATTTTAATTCGCTTACGCTCAAATAAGTACATGTGTAAAACTCAATTGGCGAAATTCAGGCCAGTCAGGACAAACTATGTCAATGTGGATGGCCTACCACACGGTTGGGCACATTTTATTCACCTGTCACCTTTTAAATCGAGAACGCGCTTTTCTAATCCGACGCCCCAAACGCGAGCACATTGCTTTTACTATAACAAATTGTTTTACCAACCCAGCCTGTTATCCTACGTAGCTATCATTTTTAAACAATCGTCAGTGCAAAATAACTGTTTTAACTGATTATCGACCATTCCAAATCTGCGGGACGTAACACCGTAGCATACACTTCTTTCTGAACTCACTGCACAAAAGTAGGGCCATGGGCGAAAGCCTGAATGCTCTTGCTGAATTAATAATAAAATAATAAGAATAGAACCGAGTACCTAGGCATGTTTTCGAGTACACCAATAGGTTAAAACATATATATATATCGTAATACAGAAGTAAAATTATGACAAAATTAGTGTAAATGAAAGTAGAGCGACATTTTAACTAATGATTATACTATGTGATCTAATTCGTAGGTAGCATAAGTGATTTAATTAGAAATTCATCATAACATAATATTTGAATTGAATTGAATGAAATAAAGTTGAATTATTTGAAACATTTAAAAAGGTACCTAGGCATTCAGGTTCGCTGGGTTCCCACGTCCCGTTTACGGTACACGTCCTCAGGGGCTTCCGTCCATTGAGTGATCTTCATCGCAAGAGTATTGCGCTGTTGCGCTGAAAGTAGTTCGCTGATCAACAAGAACTACTGAGCCATAGTCCGGGTTATCCAGCTGCCCGCAATCAATATCTGTAATAAAATAATAATAATAATAATAATAATAGTAGTAGTATTGGGATAAGTGGCTAGTGTTTCACTTTCAAATTCCCCTTTTTTTTCTCCCTTTCGGCTCTTTACTTTCCCCCTTTTTTCCCCTCCGTGCTAGAATACAGGCCATACTTCTAGATTTCCTTTTTCCCTCTTCTCTTATTTCCCCTTTTCAGACCCCTTTGTCCCCTTTTTCCGGGAATTTGCCAGTAAAGTGGAAACACTGATATGTAGTCTTATTTTACGTTGGCATCTAGGTGCAGCGTTGGTCCACTCTCCGCTGTGGGTACAAGTTCGTGTATGGGGTCCTATAATGGCGTATCCCGTTGGGCACTGGTACTCGATGGTTGCGCCCACCGTGAAATTGCTGCCCTGATTACGCTGTTCTCATTGCTGTCCGGACTTCCGCAGCCTAGTGGAGCTACACGTCGAACTAAACAGATAAATAATTAATAATAACAATAGTAAAAAAATTTAAAATAAACTAGATAAGTAAAGAATAAAAAAATTATGTTACATAATTATTACACTGCTACAATGTATTATATTACTGTAATATTTGCTATGATATTATTATATGTATTAGAGATGGCATTTAAAATTCTAAGCATTATTACTATTATTGTAATTACTAATTAATTATTTAATCATATGATTATTAAAATTGCAAAGAATACTCGTATAGACCATATTCCAAAACGGCCTCTGTAGACCATCCCCTCTACTACGGACGCTCGTCTAAAATAACTTTGTCAATGAATCGTCTTAAAAATATGTCTAAAAATCGTCAAAAAAATCTGAGAAACACTTTGATACCCAAAAAAGTCAAAAATTTTAATAAACTGATTTAATATAAGTGTCCGCTATAGTGAGATGCGCGTTTGGAATAGGCCCTATAATACGCATGATATTATGAGTCAATTTTTTTTTTTTAAAAACATTTGATACAGGCAACTGGGAGTCGAATTATAACCGAACATTTATAAAATATGATTTAATATAATGCCAAATAATCTTATATTAATATCATAGAAAATTACCGGGAAGCTGAATTTAGTGTTGCAGAATTATAATTTTGAAATAATTGATAAAATGCTTTGTAACTAATGGTCTGATTGGTTCACTCACAGAACTTGCAGTTGGAGTTTTCATATATATAGCCGTATACACCTTAATTTCTGTTGAAATTTCTTTCCTTTTTCAGTGATTTTTGTTCTTGTCCTTTCTTTACTTGACCTTTTTCCTTGTTATTCATCACATCTACTAAAAGTATTTCTCATCTAAGTGTTTGCTCCACTTATTATTATATATTCTATTATATATATATATATATATACACGATTCTTAGTATATATTATTTTTATATTACCTTATGCTTATTATTTATTATATGTATATATATATTATTCTATATATTCTGATATTTCTACTAATTGCATATTGGTTCAACATTGTTCTTACTGTGCTATAGAGGCTATAATTCCGATGTGGATTCAAGCCCTAATACAAAACTTCAAATAAGTTGTATTATTATATTCTATTTCTAACTTACCTTCAGATGAAATGACTTGGACTTCGCATAACGAATTATAGTATAACTTATATAATGATATATTATATATATATATATAAATTAACTTAAATAATAATATGTATTATAATATATAACAATCAATATTTGTAATTTACCTCCGGATGAAAAGACTTGAACATTGCATAAAGACAGGCTTTCCCTGACTCTGTCCATTGCAATGAAGACGTATCTTCCAATCAAAGGTATGGAACAGCGAAAAACCTGCGTTTCGCCGTAACCTATTTGAATAAAAATATGAATAATAAATCGGGTGGTTTTATTAAATATCTCATATAATAATATATAAATATCTTAATAATCTTATACCCATTGGTCCTTGGAACCGTTTACACAGTGCATTTTGCCCGTGTGTCGTACTGTTTCCAACGCGAATTTCTAAATCCTGCAACTTAGAATCTGCAGATCAAAAGAAACCAGAAGAAAAGAGAAAACCAAAACGATTAGCAAATATAAGACGATTGATTATTGACTGTAAGGTTCGATTGGTACTTACGGCGAGACAGTGTGCTGCGCACTTTCAACGCAATGACGACGTACGGCTCCATCAGGTCAACCTTCCACCACGGGGAAAATTCTCGATCCGTCTGTGAACAGCTACCGTTTAAAGCATTGGATGCATTCCCTTCACTGACAGTACTCGACTGGTACGCTATCTTCCCCCGCGCTACGTTGATAGCTACGTTCGACAGACATAATTATTTCAATTATTATTCTTAAATATACATTATATGTTAATTATTATATTATGTTATATTATGTGTCAAGTTTTTGGTATATTCCTAGTTTATTGGAATTAATAATATTATTAGAAATCGTGAAAATTATACGAAAAATTGCAAGATATGCAACTAGGTTATTATCTTACGTTGATGCCTACACATTATATACATTATAATAGATATCATAAGTATTAAAGCTAAATTACAGTAAATATTCTGTTAAATTATTTTATTATAGTTATTAATTGTATGATTAAAATTATTAACTAACAATAACTCAAAATCCTGAATTAAGTAAATTTTACAGAATATTCATATTTTATTTCTACAACTTATTTTATTTCATTTGATTTTATTTCAGTTTTACCACATGAAGGTTGTTCGCCTTCCCAAAAGCCTTGTGCCGAGCAAGTTATCAACGGACTCCTATTTGAACACAAAAGAAATTTCCATTATATTAAATTAATATTTATAAATTATAATTGTAATAATAACAATTAACTTCTGGGATTTTTTTTTTAAATTTTCGGTTGTTAGTTTCCTTTAGCCATAAGCTTGTGCGTGTGTCGAAAGTGGGAAGAACAGAAGTTCCGAAACTCTTAGGAAAAGCGTACGAAGATTATATGATAAACATATGATAACACGGAGATAACATGGAGATAACAGGATGATAACAGTGATAACATGACCTAGGTGTACGAAGATTACTAGACGTTTCAGACCCCTTGGGAAGATCTTCTATCAATTTTAATAAAATATTTATATAATAAAAATACGCATACATTGTTTTATTGAATCAAGTAAAACTCAAGTTTTCAGTTGAGTAAATCAAATTTTCTCTTTTTTGTTTTATTTCTGCTTCAGCAGCCCTGCAGAAAACCGCCATCTTCAGCTTTACATCGTAAAAGAAACACTGTCAAAAGGCACCCCTACATGGACTCTTCGTATCTTGTCAGTTTCTTTTTACGGTGCCTTTTCACAGTTGCCTGGGTCGCCCTTATGTGTCCATGTTTTAAGCAACTTTAATACAACCACTACCAGGTCGCACCAAAAAGGCACCGTAAAAGGCACCGTCGTTTTTACGAGGATCTTAAATCAGCATAGAAAAACATAGAAATAGTAATTTAATATAGTTTTTTAATCATTTTACCCGATCACTTCGTATCCGTTATCGCAAATCACCTCTGCAATGGTCCCTTCGGGTAGCGTTGGTCCTGAGGAGCATCAGATACCGACGTTCCGTTGATCCGTACGTCAGCATGAAGGGGTATTACTGGATGTCCACATTGGAGATCCGCTTTTGCTGAAATGAAATATTTTATACATTAATGTTACGTGTATTATTATTATTATCGTTATTATTGCTATTACTATTAGTAGTAGTAGTGGTAGTGTAATAGTAGTAGCAGCAGCAGTAGTAGTAGTACTAGTAGTAGTGGTAATAGTGCAATAGGAGTAATGGTAGTAGTTGTAGTAGTAGCAGTGGTGGTGGTAGTAGTAGTAGGTGCAATAATAGTAGTAGTATAGTAATAACAGTAGCAGCAGCTATAGTAATAATAATAGTAGTAGTAGTAAAGGAATGGGCTCGCGTTTAAGGCGTCTGATACAAATTGCGCGTTCTCGATTTAAAAGGCGGCAGGTGAACAAAATGTGCCCAACCGAAATGTGCAATAATGGTGAATAAAATGTGCTTCATTCGAAATGGTTTGTGGGCCCCAGTGATTAAAGTAAGAGCTTGACGATATATTTGTCTGGCTATGGCCAGGCTAGACTTAGAAGCGGTGGCCCAAACTGTGGCGCAGTAAAAAAAAGCTTTTGAAGGACTAGACCTTGGACTATCGGCCTCAGCGTGCAAGCCCGCAAACCTCGGTTTTTTAGTTGCAATCCTGCGTAAGGCTAGTGAGGCTTTTCATGCACTTTTTTGTTTCTCTTTCCTTGTCGGGCATTCAGGCTGTACGCCCATGGCCCCAGTGCTCGGGGTAAGGGAGGAACTTGGCAGACTCTTTCATCTGTCTGCCTAGAGTGGCTGGCCCGGGAATAGGCCTCACTTGGGAGTGGGATCGAACCCACAGACCCAGAGGTGAAGAGCGGCTGTCGTAACCGCTGAGCTACCAGCCCTCTTTCATGCACTTGCTTACCTGCAGTTTGTTCCAAGTGGGGTCTCCACGAAAAGCGTTTTTGTCTAGGACGACACCCAAGTACTTTTACTGTATTCGATGGTCTAGCTGTTGTGGTTCCCCAGATGAGGTGTTCTTGTTGCGGGCGTCTTTTCCTGCTAAAAATGAATAAGCTTCGTTTTTTCCCTTGAGAAGTCTAGGTGATGATTCACCGCCCACGGCTCTAAAGTCTTCAGTGCTTGTCGCAGGAGACGACAGTTGAAGAATAATAGTAATGGTAAGATATATTACAGTAATTATACTACTGCTTAGCATTTTCTAATACTATTAGTATTGCTACTACTTAGTAGTATTATTATTAAAATTACTATAGCACTAGTAACTACTACTGCTACTATTACTATTACTACTACTACTACTATTTCTACTGCTACCACAATACTACCACTACTACTACCATTATTACTACTACGACTACTACTAGTACCATTACTGCTCCTACTACTGCTGTTCCTACTATTATAACTACTACTACTACTACTACTACCACCACCACCAGCACAATACTACCACTACTATCAGTACTATTACTACCACAATACTGTACTGCAGTAGTACAAAAACGTTTTGAACTGAGTTGAAATTTTCACAAGTCAAGTTTTGAGTGTCATATTTACCTTATTTTGGGTCACAACTCACTAACTTGTTCCTCGTAGATGAAATTTTGCAAATTTCTTTGCTTTTGTTAAATGTGTACTTAATTTTGACAAAAATCTTCAGAAAATTCAAGGAAAGAAAATGCCGCAGCTAGATTTGGCGCGTCCGTATGCGAGGAGGGCTGGGTACAGTGCTTCCACTTTACACGACTCTCCCCACTTGAGGACTCCGATTTCCCCTTTTTTTCCCCTCATAACTGAAATGTACTTTTCCTCTTTTTCCCCTCGAAAATAATAAGTTCCCCCACTTTTTCCTCCGTAAACTTTGCGGATAATAGGTTATTAACTGCCTTTAATTTATAATAAGTTATTTAAAAACTACCTAAAAAAAAAACTACTGTTTCGGTTTCTGTAGCAAAATTTGAAACAAGCTCAGTTTCCAGAGCGCAAGAATTTGATGGGATTCAATTTGCACAAAGCAGCTTGTAAATGGAGTATTATTATCAGCAAATAGGGTCAGATCGTAAGGTGAGATGTGCAATGCAAAGAAAATGTAAACGTAATAGAGGGGTCTAGCCCCCCAGAAGGGGACGAAATCTTAGAATCTGAAGTTGTTCCCTTGAAGCCTTTCCCCTCTCCAACATGGGTTTTTTGCTATGCGAAATTTCCTGTTGCTTCTCCGAATTTACTTTGTTAAGAATTCTCTTTTTTCTTTTCCATAAAAAACGTATTCTGAACGACAGTTTCCCAAAGAAATATCTGAACTTCGGTCTAGATTCCCCAAGTTTCCCCTTGAAAATCTCAGTTTTCCCTTTTTTCCCCTTTCCCCTTTGCGACGTCGGAAAAGTCGATTTCCCACACAAAAGGGGGAAAATCCCCACGAAGTGGAAGCACTGGCTGGGTAAGAAATGGCGTCTGCGCCAATAGGGATGTGCAAGATCCGGTTACTATACTAACCGATAAACGGTTACTGGGGTAGGATCCGAGCAACCGGTTCTTTCTTTCAGTAACCGGCTACTCAGGCGGCTACTTCTTTCCTTATATAAAACGAACGATTTTAGACAACTTTACGATACAAATTAACTGAATCGTCGAAAATATGGATAAATAATCTATTGCTAACTTCCCCAAGGTCTTAATCAGTCAGTTAATGGAAAATTGATTTAATTCACTACGCCACCTAGTGGCCTGAAAAATGAAGCGAGTAAACCACACGCAGTCAGCTGAGTCCTACGTTTATCTTCGGAAACAATATTTGACACGTAAAAAAGATAAATCTCATGCCCCAGTTAGTAAACGTTATGTTAAGTGGAGGAAACAAACTGCAAAATTTAATCAAACAAAGCTTCAAAATGTGTTTTAAAAATTTTTATGAAAAAGTAACCGGAATCGTAACCGAGTAACCAAACACTGGCCAAGGATTCGGAATTGGTAACCGGTTACTGCCAAGTAACCGGATCCGCAGTCCTGCTGCGCAAAAAAAACGGACGTCACTTCCGGCTTCATAAACGTGCCTGGTCTTGTCCGGCAAACGTTAAATATGACGGCATTGACAGGTTCGCTTAGCCGGGAACCGAATCGAATCCGATTACTTATTATTTTGACAGTCGAATACACGATACATTAATAGATTAATAAATATTTAATTTCGCTAACTTATTTCATTCTGACAAAAAACCCGGAACTTTAGTACGAATATTTTTTTTACTATCACACATTTTTTAACATCTCAAATAAACTAATTAAGGTAAAATCAGTGCAGTAGCTAGATGATAAATTCTAGCTAAAAACTAGATTGCACTACTTTTACCTGGTTTGATCTAGTTTAAAGTTAATTTTAGCACTGGAAAAAGCTAGCTCAAAACTAGATTGCGCCACTTTTAAACCCGGTTTTGAACCAGTTTTCAGCTTTTTTTTTTTCAACCGGAAAAAATCTAGTAAAAAACTAGAATTTGCGCCACTTTTTAACCTGGTTTCGAACGAGTTTTTAGCCAGTTTTTAAGACAATAAAAAACTAGTGTAAAACTAGATTTACGCCACTTTTGAACCCGGTTTTGAACCAGTTTTCAGCTAGTTTTATGAAACCTGGTTTTGAACTGGATAGAACTAGTTGAAAAGTAGACACTTTTTCGTTTTCTGCTGGAAATCCCCTGAAAAAAGGGGAAAATGGGGTCTGAAAAGGAAAATGGAAATCTAGAGTGTAGCCTTGTATTCTAGTATGGAAGGTAAAAGGGGGAAAAATAAGGGAAGAGGGGAAAAGGAAAATCTGGAGTATCACTGATCAAACTTGATGAATGAACTAATTCTGTAATTCAGTCTGAAACCTTTCATTTTCAGCCGCACCAAATCACAGCCACGCGACACAATAACTTAATAAGACGGATTATTAATTAATAAATCGTTAATTAAAGGCTTTTATACCTGCCGCTGTGAGGATTGAGAGCGACAAAGCGACCGGAATTGCGATCTTCATGGTAGCGGACTGCGAAGCTTCCGGAGATTTATTTTCTCCAGCAGTGAAACGCTATCGTCAACTATGCTCACACAACAAAAGGATGGGAATTAGAAATCTTTATCAATCCTCGGGATTACTGATAATCAAGGAACTTGAAACATATTTCAGTGATTTAACTTCGAAAACTGGATAACAAAATAAATCTTCAAGTTTTGCTGATGAACGTGTCGCCTTCGCGAGCCAGTGCCTTTCAAGTTTGGGCTTTCCCTGGTAAGAGCCTCTAATTTTCCCTTTTTCCCCCTCAGACAACAATTTTGTGGTTTTCCCCTATTTCCCCTCTCATTTTCCCGTTTTCCCTCGTTCTTCCCTTCCATTTACAATGATTGAAAAACACAGTTTTTGATTCCAAAGGGAAATCTAATTATTGTTGACCAAAACTGCGTCAAATAACATGTCGGTATAGAAAGAAGTCAAGATTTCTTCAGTTTCCCTGGTTTTTCCCCTCTTCCCCTCTTTTGCCCTTCCTAGTCCCTTTTTTCCTGAAAACAGGGAATTTCCCGTAAAAGTGGAAGCACTGTCGCGAGCGCTCTGATCTCTTCGTTCGAAAAAAAGTCCATGGGAAACTCATGGTGTTGCAAGAAATGCGCATCAGAAAAAAATCATGAAAATTCGAAAACTAGTCTTAAATATTTTTAATTATTTGAAAGTGTAGCCAGAAAACATGTCTGTAAACAGACATTCTCAGAAATAGTGTCAAAGCTGTAGATGTTCCAGATAAAATCCCAAATTTTTAATGTGTTAATCTTATGTAGAACTTTGAAAAATAAGTGATGTGTCCGAGCGCTCGAGCTTTTCGTCTAAGCTCAGCCAAAATTTTTGGTTCGATTCAGTGAAATTTTTTAAAAAAATTAAAAGTCATAAACATTTCATCCTAGGTATTCCTTTTGTAGCAGTGAGGAATGCACTGTTTGGGAGTAATCAAACCTAGAAAAAGTGTCGACCAACTCTCAGGGGATCGTTGATATTTCAAAAAATTCTAGAATATTAACAGTGTCACTAGTTGATGTGCAATTGTTAAAAGAGGCTCTGAGAAATTGTTATGTTCAGTAATTTGGTAAAGTTTCAGTTGTGATTGAAAGCGCTGACATTTTGGCGAATATGACCAGTCGTAGGCCATTATTCGAGCTCTCCTGGAGGAGGGAATCCGCACTGAACTAGATGAGATGTACTATAGCTCATACTGGCCCGGCTAACAACGCATATCTTTCGTGTTCGAGCAACAGCTAATCTGTTTGCGAAAGAGCGTTTTAAACGGTAGGTAATCTGACAATTAAAGCGACAAGATCGGCTGGGTCTATATCACGCAGTGATGTTGATAACACTGGACGATAATACCAGGTATACTCCTCTCGCTCCTGGCTCCAGTAAATATTCAGGAGCCATTGGTGTCGACGATGTAACGAGATTCTGATTTGTGTCTATTCTTCTTAATGTATCCCGCCGATGACTTACTAGCAAAAAAAAAAAAAAATAATAAAAATATTTGAAGCACATCATGTTAACTTGCCGTTCCCTGTACATAGTCCTGATGTTAGCTACATAGGTAAAATACAGGTGGCGCTGATTCGAGTCCTCGAGCCGCTCGAGCTTAGGCCTCCGAGCCACTCGAGCCCAAAAAACCCGGCTCGCAGATATCACTAGAAAAAATACGACTTTATTTCCGCAACGCATTTAAGCTTACCTAAGAATCTTGTTAAGAAACCAAGATTCTTAAAAGGAATCGAGAAATCTGAGAAATTATTTGATGAGTTGCTAACCCCTTGATCAAGTGGAGTTGTAGTATAAGTAGTGTAACTGTTGGTAGTTCAAACTATCATTCACAGTTTGTGGAAGAAAACAACTACAACACTACAACAATGAAATTCGTAAGTAAAACTTAAACTAACTTAAAAATGTAATAAATGTAGTCAACTGTTTAAAAATAGTTTATTTATGATAAATAATTAATTACTATTGTTATTTAATTTCAGGAGCTGTTCGTCTTGGCTTTAGTGGCTGTTGCTGCGTATACAGAAAAAGAAAGCTAATTTTCTGGCTGCTCTGGCTCGTGCCGAACTGTAAATATGAACTTTATCTGCTTAGGCCTTTACGGTTTCGTAATTCAGAGTTCCTTCACATATAATTTACGGGAATTGAATTTGTCGCATACTTTTCCGTAGCTTTAGCTTAAGAAAAGAATATGTAAATTCAATTCAACATTAGAAATAAAATGAACTCTGACAGAAATTTAACCTGTTCCTTACTGAATTTATCTGAAAAAAAAACATTACATGAATGTAAGGATAAGTTGGTACGGTCTCGTAAAAGTCGCAGTCGCAGAATCACTCATCGAACGTGGCGCTAAAGTCAACTGCAAAGACGTATACGGACAGACTCCTGTTCATAAAAGCCGTACCAAATGGTCACTTAGATTTTGTGAAACTACTCATCGAACGTGGCGCTCAAGTCGACTGGAAAGACACATACGGATGGACTCCTCTTTATAAAGCCGCATCAAATGGTCACTCAGAAGTTGTGAAACTACTCATCGAACGTGGCGCTGATGTCGACTGCAAAGATGCAGATGAATGGACTCCTCTTTATGCAGCCGCATCATATTATCGCTTAGGAAAGTTTGAAACTACTCATCGGACATGGCGCTGAAGTCAACTGCAAAAATTCGCGCGGAAACACCCCACTTGATTGTATGGCATGCCGAAACCGCCACTCACCAATAACTTGTACATCATTAACTTTTTTGCAACATTTTCACGTCAAAACACTCCAGCATTAAGTTTTAATATCATATCTATCAAATGGTACTTTTCCAGCGACAAGATTTGGCCTCCTTATATTAGAAAATCAAGACTTACCAAGATGCTAACCATCGACAAGATTTATCAGATGGCGTATTACCCCAGACCAAAGTAGACACTCGGGATTTGAAAAGTACAGCGTAACACTGTCACGTTACGTAAAATAAGTTAATCACATTATCTCAGTATTAGTTAAATCGTTAATATGGCCCCACAGTGCACTAGTACAGAAAAAGGTAGGATCATGGGGTTATACGAAGCTGGCAAAAGTATACGACAGATTGCTACTCTTATGGGAAAAAATCCAAAACAATTCAGAGGTAAGTGACGTATCTAAAGTTGAGTTAAACATGAATTCATATTTCAATTTAGGTGGATTAGTCGGTTTCGAGAGACGGAGGGAGTGAGCGATTACGGGACCCAGGATCCGGAAGACTCTAACAGCGACGAGGAGGAAGAGGAATCCATTTTACTAAAGGTTCAGGAGGACAACTTTACAACGCGTGGGCAAATCCAAAACTGATTTGGATTTATCTTTTTCAAAGACTACAGTTGGAAGGTTTGAAAATTCAGTAATCTCTTAGGGGAGGAATCTTATAGATATGTTAATCTTTCCTAGGATTCTCAATAAAACATGGGCTCGGCGTGCATTTGGCTGCCAAAAAACAGAAAATTGACGATGAACAAAAAAGACGGAGAGAAACATTTGCCGTTCTTTACTTAAACGAGCCCATCGAGTTCTGGAGAAGAGTAGTGTTCTCCGACGAGAAAACTTTCGCCTCCAACCACACCGCCAGGTGTGGGTCGTGAGAGAGGAAAACTCTCGGTTCGACCCCCCTAATGTCAAAGGTGTTCGTGATAGCGGGCGTGTGGGGATATCCGTCTGGGCAGCCATCACATTCGATGGAACTTTAGCTATCCAGCTAATCTATGGTATGTTACGGAATTTTAGGACATATTTTTCATATTTTCATAATTTTCACTCGTCTCATCACACAGGACGCCTCGATAGGTATAAATATATTGAAATACTGAGGAGCGCCATGCTTCCCGCAGCCGCCAGCGTTATCCGGAGGGTTTCATTTTCCAGCAGGACAATGCTCCGCAGCACACTGCCGGAATGTAACAAGTGGTTTACAAGATATTTACTATTGGTGCAATAATTTTTTTTTATTGCTACTGGTTTAGGGTTCGGGACTGGTTCCGAGAGAAAAATATTGAGGTGTTGCCATGGCCTGGACAGTCCCCTGATTTAAACCCGATTTGAAAATTTATGGCCGAAATGGAAAGACTCATCACGGAAGCAAATTTAGACGTAAGAACTGATATAGAATTAATGGCGGCAATTCAGGCGGCGTGGGGACATTTAGAAAGCAACAAGGATTATTTAAAAATTTGTATAATAGCATGCACAAAAGACTGGCGGCAGTTATAGAGTTGGAGGGCCATCCCACAAAATACTAAATTGTTTGTAAATTAAAGTTATTTATTAACATTTAGAACTGTGATTTGTCCGCTATTATTACTGTTATAGAAACTCAGTATTTATCTGTAAAATTTTTCCAACAAATGTCTTTCATTTTGTTCAGTTACTTTTTTGGAAAAGAATACTGTTAGGTTTGTTTCAGAGGAACCATGTCTTTCATTCTTGAATAAATTTATAAATAAATATTTAACTATTGAAGATTGGTCATTTTGAACACTTAAATATAATATCATGTGAAGATCACATGCAATAAACTAAAATTAACATAATTAAATATTTTGTTAAACAATGTTAACAAGATAAGGGGTAGAAAAGCTGGGTTACGTTTGTAAGTCAGAATAATAACAGATTTTTTTGTTTAACGAAAACTGATAACAAGGGTGCAAAACCGCAAGAATGATGCGCTTCATTGCCTCTTTCGAACGGCCGAAAGCGGAAGCCCGGCGGCTATACGCTCGCGAAGTGGATGGCTATGCCCTCGGCTTTGGTGCACAAAATTTTCGCCGATTTACGCGTCCGTTTGTGCTCGATTATCTCGGGAAGTTAAAGGGCAATACCAGCAAGAAAAATATATTCAAATAGCTCTGTCTTCTTGCTCTCTTTCACACTAAAAATAAATATTGTAAACTGAAGTTTTTCGTATTTTAAAAAATTCAAAACTGGAGGCCACTTTTGCATCAAATTTGAAAGTTTTTGGTTCATAACTCTGTTAAGTGATCCGTGACCCCAACTTTTTATAAAAGAAACTGTTCTACTCTTCAAGACGAGTCGGTTGGTATAAAAACAGAAGATTTGCCTTCAAAAATAAACAGTAAACGCATTTTATACACTCGTGAGTTCCCACAAAAACCCACGTCTGGACGAACTTATTTAATTTTTTTCGAAAAGGCAAAAAAGATATTTTAAGCAAAATCACTTGTAGATTCTCATTTAAATATAACAGTGGGAATATTTTACAAAAATCAAAAGTTCTTAAATGCCGTGATAATGGAACAAAAGAATTAAAACTAGACTCGGGTCGATCATTGGTACTTTTAAGCAACCTGGCAGCGCTAGTTTTTCATTTCAGCTGACAGCTGAGTGGAACAAAACACGAATCGTCTAGTCACCCATCACCAAATATCATCAACTTTAATCCCAAAAATACTGTCAAAACAACCTTCACGAATAAATATTATCATTGAAAAATTTAACCAAAAAAAGTTGCACTGTCTTCCGTCGGGCATAGCGATGAGTTTGAGGAAAAGAAACCAAAATTACAATCAATTTTCGCTGTCCGTCTGATCAATAGAAAACACTGTACCGGAACGAAAAAACTGCAGGTAAGGTTTCAACCTTAGAATAGTTTACTTTATCCCCCCCCCCCGTTTACTTTTACAATTGTATTACAGTTATCAGATGTTTCGGCAGAGCACTGACGGGAAACGAAAGCGTGTGCTTGCGTCCGTTCGTCAGCGAGGTCCTGAAGAAATTCCCAGCAGTGGACCCAAATCCTTCTGAGACAAAACACCATTCAACCAAGATAGTATAAACCTGTGCAGGCCCGATAGATTGGTGCCCGTCCTGAAAAGAACAAATCAAAACGCAAACCATGTGTGCGTTGAACTCGCACTGGGCTATGTTAAGAAAAATTTAGGAGGAGATTGTTTAACGGTACCATTGGCAAATTTTTCTTCCCATGTTTTAGTTTCATTTTGCATTTTTTACACTTGTTAAATTGTTTGATTCTCTTATCACATTTCTCTTTTCGATGTTTGAATTGTTTTCTGTATTGTGTGAACAAGTATTCGTTTGAATAAATTGGCGAAAGAAAAGATCTCGACTCTTCGTTATTTTATACTAGATATTGTAATGAAATAAAATTCACACGTTCACCGATGACATGAAAAATTAACTAGTTTTTATTGGGTTTGGTTGTTCGGTTTGAATTTGGTGTACCATTTTTTGTCTTGCGCAGGGTTGCCACATACTGATATATGAGAAGAAATGGTACGCGCAAGTTCAAGTGGATGGAAACTCGCGATTGCTTTCTCTAAAAAATAAAAGAGATATATGGTTTTAAAGGAAATTCATTGCTTAGTATGGTTCGGGATTCATTTTCCTTATCTCCGATTCGTTTTTGTGGAAAAATTAAAAATGTCCGTCCAGATCCGGATTTTAGCGGGACACCGCGAGTTTCTAATAAATATTCACTGTTTGTTTTCCTCGGAATATCTTCTATTTTTATACCGATCGATTCGTCTTGAAGAGTGGAACAAGTTTCTTTTATAAAAAGTTGGGGTCACAGATCACTTAACAGAGTTATGAACCAAAAACTTTCAAATTTGATGCAAAAAGTGGCCTCCAGTTTTGAATTTTTTAAAATACGAAAACTTCAGTTTACAATATTTATTTTAGTGTGAAAAAGAGCAGGAAGACAGAGCTTTTTGAATATATTTTTCTTGTTGGTATTATGCTTTAACTTCCCGAGATAATCGAGCACAAACGGACGCGTAAATCGGCGAAAAATTTTGTGCACCGTAGGGTGGGCGGAACTGGGGGCGAAAAATCGCCCACTTCGCGATCTTATACCGCGGCGCAGGCGAAATAAAAGCGGCGATTAGCCCTTCCCGTACTGTACCCTTTCTTTTTTAACACGACTGTACATTCAAAAAAATGATTATTTTCGCTTAGTTTACCACATTTCCGAATAAAATTTAATTACAATATCAATGAAAAAGTATTTGTAAAGTATTTGCAGTCAGCAGATACATAACACTGACTGCAACGTACCCATGTTCAATCCATTTCTCTTAATCTTTGTCGTTTCCAGACAGGAATCAAAAAGATAGCACAACGAAAATTATTCGAACATTGAAAAACTGAAATACAGAATGCATATAGAAACGGACAAGAAATAATAATAATTAACAGCTAATTAAATTGATAACTTACCCACACAAAGGCGGTCTAGACCCGGCAGGTCTTTTTGACATCCTAACTCTTAAGCAATGGCACAGACCCGGCAGGTCTTTCTGGACGTAGTGTGCAGGGAAAATGAATGCAACTGTCCCACATCAAATGCGCCAAGTTTTCCATTCCCTCAGTAGATGGCGCTGAGCAACGTCAACAACAGAACCAGATATTTTTGTATTAAATTTCCATCATTTTTAATTGAAGTAAAGTAGTTAAAAAATTACATTGCTACTCTGATAACCAAAATTTATAACTCAAAAAATGACAGGTAAGCTTTAAATAACATTAAAAAAGCAATTAGATCGAGTACCATTTGTCACGTAAAAGTTTGCGATTTTCTTATTTACCAAAACTTTATCTATTTTCAATAGAAACTTTTCCAGATTATTACAAGATCCTTGGAATCAGAGCAGATGCATCTTCAAACGAAATAAAACAACAATACCATAATTTCTCCAGACGGTTGCATCCCGACAAAACGGGAAACTCGGAAACCGAACAGTTTGTTTTGCTCAACGAGGCCTACAGGACTCTCAGCTGCCCTAAATTGAAAAAACAATATGATCAGCAATATGTCGCTTTTCTCTGTAGCGAACAGTCGTCTGTGCACGATTCTGTTGATATCGCAGATTTCGAATTGACGGAAACGTCCCTATACAGACTGCATTGTCGCTGCGGAGGATCTTTCGAGTTTGAGAAAGACGCTGTACAACTTAAATTACCTTCGTTATGTGTACCTTGCGATACATGCTCGTTATCGGTTATCGTTACAACGTAGAATTTTGATGGACCTTAATAAACAAATTTTAATATTCCTTATCCACTTTATGTGCGAGTAGACATTTAGTCGCTTTTTGTAACTTGATTTTCGTGTATCAAATTAGTGTTTGTATTTCATATCACAAAAGGAAAATTTGAAGACGAGAACAAACTTTATAAAGTAATTTATTTTCCTCAGCTTATACATAAGCAAGTGCAGTATTATTTCCTATCGCAGAAGGCCGATCTTCCAGCCGCTGTCGAGCTTCACCTCTGGCGGATAATAGTACTGGTGATCTGCAAAGAAAACAAATAACATATTACAATAAAGCAATACTATAATTGAAGGAAACATAAAATTGTATCAGAATATCTGAATTTATTTTTTTCGAATGATAATGCACTAGGACGTAGTGGGGTGGCGTATGTTGCAACCCCACTACGGCCAGTGAGTCAACCTTATTGCCCATTTAAAGAAAACATTACCGAGATCCCGATAACGGACGCTCAAAAGCTATTCGCAGAGGACGCTAGATTTTTTCTGCTGAATAATGGATTCTACAGTGGCTGAAGGTCCGTAGGCCTGCATAGAAAATAATATACTAAAATTAAAAGAAAATATTTCTTATTTATTTTATTACGTCTTCGTTTTCTTTATTTTTCTCCACGACTTGAAAGTTCCAGACTTTCTTCTTATCTTCGTCCATATGTCGTAAGAGTTTCTCCAACTTATTCTGCACATCACGGGGACGGGACCAGTCGGTCAAAATAACCACCGAACTACGCAACAGTGCGCTAACCTCATCTAAAAATGTAAAAAAATCAAATATCAATATTAGTAAAAATTATAATAATTAATATGTGGGCGCCGGTGGCGCAATGGTTAAGACCTTAGGTCACGACCATCGCCCTTCACCTCTGGGTCTGTGGGTTCGATCCCACTCGACTCAAAGTGAGGCCTTTCCCAGACCAGCGACCCTTAGCAATTGAATCTGCAATCCCTCTCCCTGGGTCATGGGCTAACGCCTGCATACCCGTCAATGAAATCCCCCCCCCCCCCAAAAATAATTAATATGTCCCAAAAATGAAATAATAAAATAAATAGTAAATAAACAGTAATAACAATAATTCCAGAAAAATAGCAATATAATGAGAAATAATTGATCCAACTAATTTAACACATAAATAAAAATAATAAACAAAAATAATCTAGGTGAGAAAAATTTAATTAAAATAAATACATATTAATAAATAATAAATAATGAAATTAAGTGACAAAATGTAAATTTTTAAAGCATACCCACGAGTGCAGGTAGCGCTAGGAGCTGATTATAAACTGCGTGAATGATAGCAAAATCCTCCCATTGGCTTCCTTCCTTGAGCTGGAATTTCTTCCTCTCCATTTTGCGGCGGTTCTTGGAGGAGCGGAACGTCTTTCCGGAAGACGCGGACTGCGAAGACGCGATTGTACTTCCAGCATCCGAGAATAAATCGCCATGCACTTCCGGAACTTCGGTGGCGAGCCTCTTCTCTTGTAGGTTAATCCGCACAATATTCAGTCGCTGGACAAAATTGTCAAATTCCGATTCCAGTCGGTCCAAACGATCGCTTGTAGCCTCCAGTGTCTCTTCTACGGCTGGAACTAGTTTTGAATCTGTGAAAAACACAAAAGCGAACTTCATATTTTGATTTTTTTTTTAGATTTAAGTTACGCCAAGTTCAAATTTTAGGAGTTCTTCCAGAATAAATTGCCAATGCGGAATATTCATACAGTGCAAATTATTCTAAGTTAATCCGAAAGTTACACTAGTATAGTACGCGAGTGTGAACGTAGTTTTAGCTTTAACTAAATTATTACAGATCATTGGTTTAGTTTGCTTTTGTTCATTTTGTTCAACTTCTATGTTCACACCGCAGGAGCTATTCCAGTTAAATCACCTATCGCAGATAAATCTCGAAATGGAGTTATTTCCTAAATTATACCAGTGCAGTTTACAAGTGTGAACGTAGTGTTACTTACTAGCACTGTATTATTATTATTATTATTATTATTATCATTAGCGCTGTTATCATTATTACTATTCATATGACTGTTACTGCTCCGACTATTACTATTATACCATGAATTACTACTACTACTACTATTACAAATTGTTACTGTTATTACTACCTCTACTTTTGGTACTATTACTGTTCTTATTAAGTTAGATGTAATCATAAAGCTATTATTATTAGACCTTTAATTCCGACTTACTTATCCAGTTGTTCATATTATTCTTCAACGCAAACGCCCATGCTTCCTGGAAGAGATGCCCCTCAATCATGCAGCTGAGAGTCTGTTCATCGTCTCTGATGTAGGATTTGTAGATGTAGGCAGCATCGGAATATTTCTTCGTCGAGCGCAGTCGTGATGCAAGTTTCAAGGCTAAATCCTTGATCCGTGAATCCCTACAGAAAATCATTTCATTATTAATAGCTATAGTAGTAGTGCTGGTAATAGCAGTAGTAGTAGTAGTAGTAACAACAACAATAATAATACTTAACAACGAATGATAATGATAATATTACTGTACACTACTTATACTGCTGCTCTTATTAATATTCGTACCACTGCTGTTGCTACCATTACTATTACTACTACTCCTTATGCTACTGCTGCTACTACAACTATTATATTACAGCTGCCACTATTGCTACTACTCCTACTACTACTATTATTGTTGCTGCTACTAGTACTATTGCTACCACTAGTATTATTACAACTGCTAATATTGCTTCTGCTATTACTCCGACTCCTACTACTACTGCTGCTAGTGCTGCTGCTACTACTACTGCTGCTAGTGCTGTTGCTACTACTACTACTACTACTACTACTACTACCACTACTACTAATAATAGTAAATTGACAATTTACTCGTAGTTCAAGTGATCAGCCAACGCCAGACATGGTTTCCACATAAGAGCAGCATGATAGCAATCAACAGCTTTGTCCTGCAGATTCGCCCGCTGGTAAACGAAAGCAGCTTCCTCGTAGTTCCCTTTAACAATAAGCGATTCAGCATACAGGGGTGCAATGCTTTCAACCAGTTCTCGGGCTTGCGGTTCTTCAACAAGGATCAGCTCGTCTAGTGCCATCCCGTAGAGTCTATGCAGTTTGACGTAGTTGAAGATTTCCTGGTTCTTGATAGGCCGACACACACAGAGATTCTTCAGGGCTGATTCGTAGCGACGCAGGTGATTATCGACGCTGAATTTACGCATATGTTCGTCGGGGATTGCGTTCAACTCGTTCAAAAAGGGAAGGTACTCTTTGGGATCCTGAATATTTAATAATTCAAATTGAATATTAAAGGTAAAATGGAGTTTAAGTAAATTTAAACAACCTTCTGACTGCGCTGGGCAACCATAAGAGTCAAATGGAGATCGTAAGTGGCCAGTGCTTCGTTGTAAAGCTTGTCAGCGTCCACTAAAACAGTTAGGTACTTCAAAGCTTCGTCTTTTCCACTTTCACCTGAAACGAAAGAATAAATAATTATTACACAGTAATTAAGCATTAATAAAATTATCACTGAATACAAGATACATTAGAAAATACTATTACAATATTGTGTAATGAATCAAAATAACTGAAAAATTAGTGGATTATTCAAATTACAAAAATAGACAAAAAATAATTGGGAGTATTAGTACTAGCTAATGAATCAAATAGCAATAATGAATAACTTAATACATTATTAGATTGGCACAACTATTAATGAGTGACAAATTTTAGTAAATCAAATTACTTTGATTCATACATTAATAATTATCAAATCAGACATTCAGCTGTACAATAAAAACGAATTAAACAAAAGCTGTTAATTCATACTGTGTATGTTCTGGACAGTCCTCAAAGCGCCGGCCAAATCGGGGACATTCAGTTTAACGTAGGACGTCAGAATAGGAGAGATGTATCTGTCGTTGTTTGCTTTTCTCATTTGCTGTTAATTATAATTTCTATTAAAACTTGTATTTACAGTACAAAATTACTTAAATACCTCGCGCAACGCTACGCAAATGGTATCGACTTTGCCACCGGGTAAAGCCAATTTCGCCTGATTTTCGCGATAGTAATCAGCGTACATCGTTGAAGTGAAATCTTCTTCGCTATAATGAGAAAGAGTTACAAGTTAACAGAAGTAATTTAATTGTAATTACGAAAGGCTACTTAAGTTCATTTAAATCAAGCAAACATTAGTTAATTTACTTACCTATTAGAAGATGGACTTAAAAAGTTAGTAAAAAGTAAATTTAATAGTCCATGGTTTATTTGATTTTTTACGGCTAGAATTTGTATAATTTGGACGGCTATTTGATTCAAAAGTAAAGTACGTTCGTAGTATTTAATTAATCCAGATATGCTTAACTTTTAATTTAATAAAGAATTACGTCAAGTCTGTGAGGAAGAGGTTGAGGTTTGAAACGTTAGCTCCCAGTTGTTCGACAAGCAGACTGATGTTCTCCAGGAAATCTTTCAGGTTGTGGTCACACAGAAGGTTCATGTTGATTCGCTGTTTCTTCATCAGGACGAACGCCTCCAAGTAACGGTGTCTAGTTTGTAAAAATGTGTATATATTGAATCAGTTTGGATAATGTGCAAGTGTAAACATAACAGGTAGTGTAATAATAATAATAATAATAATAATAATAATAAAATTCTAGCCATGGCTCAGGCCCCACGTGCTGATTCGAATAAAAAAAGTAATAAAATGGTTTTACGAAATGCGTACATTAATTTAATTCAAGTGCGTAATAACAACGCAAGAAAAAGGCTTTTTAACGTTGCCATAAAGTTTAATTCATTACAGAACGATATAAAAAGTAGTAATTCAGAAAAATATTAATTAAACTATACAAAATTAGAACTGCTATATAATTGTTAGGCACGAATGATTGCGAAAACTTAATATATTTCATGACGATTTGTTATTTATGTGATCTGACATATAACCAACAGATTACAGCGGCGCAGAAGTAACAGTAGGTAGGGGTGGCGAAATGAACCTCAGTTGGTAAGGGTGGCGAAAAGGCACTGTTTATATGTTCGCATATGCAACAGCATAGAAAATGTCCAATTCTAGGGATAGCGGTGGCCTACCCTGCCACCTCGCTTCCTGCGCCACTGGCAGATTAATTATATCTTACACATCAAACAGTATGGGATAATGATAGTAAAAAACAAAAAAATGAAAATATTATTGATTATAAGTTAACGAAAACTTGATAATTACATTTAATAACAATTTATTATTTAGGTGATTTCAATACTTATACCAATATAATAAGTAATAATTAGGAAAACTTAGTAAGCGTATTTAATACTAATTTATTATATAATTAAGCTGAATACCTATCAATGAGGTCTTTGAGAAGGTAGATAGTCAGCGGTCGAGGGTGTATTGCTTCCAGATTGCCACGCGGCATCTGGAGCACGGTGCAGGTTCCGCAGGACCGAATGCACGAGCCGAGATCCCCGTTCCACTCTGCGGGCCACAAACTGAAGTTGGTCCGTATTTCCTAGCGTTGGCAAACTGATGCAGATCAGCTCGTGCTGCTGGGTGGACGTGCAGAGGAGGAAATGCGAATGCAGACAGAACGAGTTGATCGAAGACAGGACTTCTCTGGAGTTCACATAAAGTCTCCGCTCTCGCTCAACCCGATCAGGAGAACTCCCGACTTGGTTCACTGCTCGTTCAAGCTTTTTGCATTTTTCAGAATAAAAATATTATTTAAAAATGATATACTTAATTTAAATAAAAATCATGAATTTGCTGCATAAAGTAAAATACAATAGATATTAACAATATTGATTTTAAGATATTTAGCATCAAAATAATGCTGAATCATAAACAGACGCTAACATATAAATATAATAAATATAATATATTAATATATATTTTTTGGTGTAAGTACCTGGATACAAGGTTCTGGAAAGGTTGCGTGTACATCCAGAATGTTGGAGACTAGGTCCAATGTATACACTTGGCCTGTGGCCACTCCAATGAAGACTTGGTTACGATTACCACAGATACGCAGAACTGAACTGGGTACATCAATGAATTCCTATACGAAAACCAATCAAATGGTAATTTATCGTTGTGATTACAGACACACGTTAGTAATACGATGATAAGAAGAATTGGATATTTCGATTACCTGATTTCAAAACTAGGATTTTCGCCTATCAGAGTTAGCGTAAAAACGATAATCTCAGTTTTTCTCGTCTACTGGAGCTTTACAGGCCACAGCAGTTTCACTGTTGGACAAGTGAAGTGGTAAAGGTCAGGAGGCAAGGTAAACGCTGCCACTGGAGAATAAGTTTCCGATTGAAGGCCTTCCCTTGTGCTAACGACGACTCCGTCGATTTTTTTCTCGCTGTTTGTCGAGTCCGACTTGCGGAAGAAATACAAAGAATTCGTCGATGTGGTGACGAAGAAACTGTTCGAGTCCAGCAAATCGGAAGCAGAGTGTAGAAAGCCTACTTCGTTGATGGCTGCCGGAAGGGAAACCTCGTAGGCGCACATTGGAGGAGGGATGACGGACTTTCTGAATGGAGTTAGCTCAGAGAACCTAGATAATACGATACATACGCATTAAAATATACAAAAAATAATATCATCTCCAAAACGAACATATAGATTTATTTGGAAGAATATAATACATTACTGTAATTAGCAAATTAGTTAATGATCACGATACTAATATGTAAATAAAGTAACAACAACAATGAAACACAACATGCAAACATTAACTACATATTCAGTGTGTCAACATAATAACAATCTTTATTACTGACTGTAGTTTAGTATTGTTTATTGTTTAAATATTGATTGAGGCTTTACCCTACGGCTACATTGATTACTATTACTACTATTAAAATTACTATTACTGTTAGTATTTTCATTACTATCATTATGATTTTAAAAAGTAGGTGTAGTTAACTTACGTCCATCGATGACAGCAACACAGGCATCATTGCTAGAATTCAATCCGCTACTTCTGTCAACTGCCAATACGAAGTCCATTTGACGGTACTGTCCATTAGAAAGTACTAGGTACAATCTGTAAAACGAAAACTTTAGTAACAATGATAATGATGATAAACTACTACTAATAATAATAATCACCTGAAGGTTTTCAATGGATCCCAGACTAAATGCAGGACTCTTACGTCGCTTTCGAATGTCAAATGTCTCTTGAGGTACCAGTGGTAGTTGGATGTTGTCCATAACTGGACACTTTGTTCCAGTTTACCTTCAGCTGTTGGATTTTGCATTACAAGAGCCAGAACCGAAGAATCCACGTTCCAGGAAGATTCCAGAACCTTGAAATATTTTACATTAAAATTTCAATATTATTTAAATATATAATATAAATTATATCAAAATAGCATTCATATCTTAAATTTTGTACTCTCATTTTAAGGATATCATTTCTATGATTTATTACACTTCTTGTGAAATGTATAAAATAATTTTTGCTATTATTAGTTATTATTGTTAACATTATTATAATAGAATATTGTATTTATTTGATTTGATATACAGATTAACAATTTTCTATTTAGATTTGCTTCAATTTCATTCAGCATTTGAAAATTAATGTTATTGATTTTTTAAATACAAAATTAATTTATTAAAATATTTTACTTGAGTCCCGGGCAGCAAATCAAATTCTCCGTGTCGCAGACCGTTTTTTTCGAAGAATGCAACCTGTTGTCGGTGGTTGTTTGGTTGTTACTGTTGTTGTAATCAAACCAGAAGCTCCGGTGGATCTCCACGACAGACTTTGTTCCAGCTGAAACACATCCTCGCTTGTGTACTGCAATACCCCTTCACGATTGAAAACACGCAAGCGCCGAAAACCTAATAAGCGATCACAACATAATAATAAAAGAATAATAATAAGAATAAGAATAATAATGTAGTATCTAGTGTTAGTATAAATTATAAAAAAATAAAGTAACAAAATTATAATCCTAGCATATTTTAATGGACCTAAAAGAAAGGCTATTATGTTCTTAACAAAATATTTAACTGGAACACAAATAGTTATTAAGTTATTATACTAGTATTATTCCATAATTAATGTAATAACAAATTTGAAAAAAATACTAACGGATTTTAAAGGGACCTAAAAGAAAGCTTATTAGGTTTATAACAAAATATTTTACTGAAACAAAAAACAATCAAGATAATAAAATTATTTGTGCATACTTTAAATCACATTAAATCAAAGAATAAAATTTACTGATTTTAATGGGACCCAACAGAGTGACTACTATGTTTATAACAAAATATATGAACTGAAACAGAAAAAAGTTAATCATAGTTGATTTTTAAGTATTTACCAGTTGAAGGATCTACAGCGTTAACAGCGAAAAACTGCCCGTCCGCACGCCATGTGATTCGAGGTTTCTGGTCGTCCCATTCACTCAACTGTGCATTCTGTAAATAATTTCGAAAATTAATTTTGAAGTCAAAGATAAGAAAAACTAGATGGTAAATTTAAATCATTCAGTACATCCGTCAGATTCACTGTAATCTGTTAACACATTTACATATAAACAAATGTGTACCATGTTCAAGAAACTGTGCATATCTACAGTCTTTTAATTAAAAAATATTGTAATTGTTATATATATAATACTACTTACACATATTTTAGATTTTACATTGTATTTCGATACACATTTTGATATAATAATGCAAGTAACTTAAATATTTTATACGTAATATGCAGATTCTATACTACTTAAGCATAATTATTTTTATTTTACATTTACATATTATATTATATCTCAGTTACCACTTGTGGTTTCACACGAGCGTCCTTTCCTCGGAGCCATGGAACTGCGTCC
>NKDA01000071.1:0-26950 GCA_002872375.1 Eulimnadia texana
TAGATGTACTAAGTTAACTAGGTACGAGGATCGCGAAAAATTTGTTCGGGAAAAGAATCTTTGCTTCAATTGCCTTAGCGGATCTAACCATAGAGCACAAGACTGTCGATCGAAATACTCTTGCCAAATTTGTCATCGGAGGCATCACACTGCACTTCATCGTGACTTTGCACCCAATGTCAGAATTGATTCGAACACCATTCCGAGCTTGGAGAATAGGCAGTCAACCTCAGCTACTTCGACTACAGTCAACCTCGTTAACTCTTCAGAACTACAAAGCAACAACCAGTATGGATACCGAATCCACTCAGCTTCTTGGTATGAACTGAAACCTACTTCAAACATTGTCTTGAAAACTGCAGTAGCTTTGTCCAAAGTAAACAACAAAGTCTACAGAGCGAACATTCTGTTCGATGAAGGAGCACAAAGATCTTTCATCTCTTCCAACTTTAGAAAACAGCTAGAACTTCTGCCATCTTCACAACTGTCAACTAGAATCTGCTGCTTTGGAGAGAAAAAACGCTGTAAGAAGAGACCTTAACCTATTAAACTGGACATATTGGAAAAATCTGGAAACCCTGTTCCCATAACCGTGGCTGAAGTTCCTCAAATTACAGCTCCATTGCAACTATATTCTTCGAGCGAATTGCAGAAACTGCCGTACCTAAAATCGTTATCTCTCGCTCATCCTAACCCTTGTGCTGAATTCTTCGTAGTGGACATCTTAATCGGAGCCGATTTTTATTGGACCTTCGTGGGCGATGAAATAATAAGAGGTCCTGGACCAACCGCTGTTAGCTCTAGTCTAGGGTACTTGCTTTCGGGACCACTCCAAGACCATCAAAACAACTCGACCTCAGTCCTTTTCGTTAGTACTTTCGCGGATCTGGAGAAGCAAACCGAAACCTTATGGACAACCGAGTCAATAGGCATTCATCCCGAAGAAACCTCCAGCCACTCTGAATTTCTTGAACATTATTGTAAAGATTCTATTGTGAAGGAGAAGACCGATATGTGGTTAAACTACCGTGGAAAACTGACCACCCGACCCTCCCATCTAAACTTAGAAGTTGCAGAGAAGCGTACCTTAAACCTCTGGAAGAAACTTCGTCGGGATCAAAACCTTCTTCAGACCTATCATTCGTAATTATGGATCAGAAGTCTCGAGGTTTTATAGAGCATGTGCCAGATTTCCGATCTACTGTTTCTGGAACCCACTATATTCCTCATCGTGCCGTTCTCAAAGAATCCTCTTCGACGCCGCTTCGTATCGTATTCGATTGCTCTTGTAGAGCCGCTCCTGACCTTCCTAGCCTTAACGATTGTTTGGAAGCTGGCCCACCCTTGCAAAACGATCTGACGCAAATCTTAATTCGTTTTCGTCTTGGAAAATTTGCCTGTGTCGCTGATATCGAGAAAGCCTTCCTTCACATCGGACTTCACCAGGACGACCAAAATTTCGTACGCTTTTTATGGCCAGACGACCCTTTCAATCCGGATTCGAAACTTACTTGCTATCGGTTCAAAGTCGTACTTTTTGGAGCCACCAGTTCTCCTTTCATCTTAAATGCCGTTGTATGGAAACACCTTTCTCTTTCGCAAAGCGATGTAGCTGCTGATCTCAAACAAAATCTGTACGTTGATAACGTGGCGACAAGTATGGACAACGAGGATGAATTGACAAACTTTATCACGCATCTCGAAGAATCTTCAAAGATGCCGAATGAACTTACGAAGTTGGGTTTCAAACTCTAAGACACTAAACAACGTATCAAGCGCGGAGGAACATCGGCGAAAGAGGAAACTACAAAGGTACTCGGAGTGTTGTGGAATCCGAAAGTGGATGATCTGAGTTTTCCTATTCGAAACATCTCGTCAGAAAGCTTGACGAAGCGACAAATTCTACAACAAACCGCTAGGATATTCGATCCCTTGGGATTTCTTTCGCCCGTCGTAATACAAGCTAAAAGATTCCTTCAGAAACTCTGGAAACAGGACCTTGATTGGGACACCGCGCTTCCCCCTCAACTTAGCGAAGAATGGATTTTAGTCACAAAGGAAATGACCACTGCCTTGAATCTGAAATGGCCACGGCGCTGTTTACCTTTCCGTCCGGAAGACCCCGTGGAACTCCACGTTTTTGCAGACGCTAGCCAACATGCTTACGGAGCCGCCGTCTATCTAGTCCAAGGAAGTGAATCAGGACTCGTCATGTCGAAAGCCAGGGTAGCTCCACTTAAAGCACTAACTGTACCACAACTTGAACTAATGGGACTAGTCATCGCTGCTAGACTGGCTGTTTACGTGAAAAAAGCTATTTCGCATGAAAGGATGAAGCTAAATTTTTATGCATGGACGGATTCGCAAATAGTACTCGCCTGGATGAAGCAACGTGAAATCAAAAACATCTTTGTCAGGAACCGAGTCAAAAGAAATTACCACAATTTGCAGTGACCTCAATATGGAAATGAACTATTGCCCTACCAAGCATAATCCGGCGGATCTATGTACCAGAGGTGTACCTACCATTGAATTAACGACTTCCCTCTGGCGAAACGGACCCTCCTGGTTAACTAATCATAACGAATGGCCTGGAAGCGAAGCTGTTGAAGAGAAGGTGAACTTAACTGGAGTCGTACCTGCCAACGAAGAAACTGAAACTTTTGCAACTTTCATAGAAACACATTGAGTAATTACGCGTGTGACAGTGTCGCAATAACTAGTTATTCCTCTGGTATAAAGGTGACCCCAATTAGTCAACCCAATCAGTGTTCAATCTTCAATCAGTCTGTACGTACCGAACAGCAAATACATAATCTTAAAAGCTTTGATCAACGGTCTTGGAAAGCTTTATCCCTAATCACAACGCAGGGCCAACTTCAATTCCTTACATTTTGGTGCCGTGACCAGGATCCAAGATGCTGTCTGATCAGGAGAGTAAAGTTGCTGTATCGGCAGGAACGACCAGGGACCCTAAGGTATCTCGTCGTGTAACTAAAACTACTATTAATAAGCTAATCAATCGAGCGGATGAAATGATCAACGATGTGACTCTACCTACCGCAAGCAAAATCGTCAAACTTAAGGACATCGTTGATCAACTGGACATCAAACTCAAATCTTTCGACGAAATTGAAGAATCCATTTTGTCGGGCATTGCTGGAGAAAAAGAGTTTGTAGAAGAGCTCGACCTCGCTGACGAATACCGTTTGAAGACTCGCGATCGAATTTCTGATATCTTAATCAGCATTGAAACTTTGCGTCAGACTACGACTGAACCCGCTGCTCAGCCATCTTCTAGAAATCTGAACGAAAGAAGCACCGTATCGCATGCTGCTAAACTTCCGAAACTATCCTTGCCCCAGTTTTCAGGCAACCTGTTATCTTGGAGAACTTTCTGGGACGCATTCGAAAGCGAAGTACACAATGATAGCAGCCTTCCTAACGTATCGAAGTTCAACTATTTGAAATCGCTTGTGGAGAAGGAAGCAGCGGCAACTATTGAAGGGTTAAGCCTGACAAATGAGAACTACGCTAAAGCTATCGATCTTCTGAAGGAACGTTTTGGACAAACTCCCAAAATCATCGCTGCCTATATGAGGGCTCTGTACAATCTGCCTAAAGCTAACAACAACCTATCGGATCTGCGAAAGTTTTACGACACCTTGGAAACCTACATTCGCGGACTTGAAGCGTTAGGCAAAACTCCGGATAGTTATGGAGACCTCTTGGTATGTATACTGCTGGACAAACTTACCACAGACACCAAACGGAACCTATCGAGGGACAGTCGAGTAGTTGACTGGAGCCTAGATGAGTTGAGGAAGGCGCTGAAGACAGAAATCCAGATACTTGAGTCGAGTCAGACATTGGAATTCAACAAGCCGGCTTCAGAACATCGAAATCATGGTGACACTTTTCGTTCGTCAAACAAAACTTCTACCCCAGCTGCAGCATCTGCGTTGAGCGTCATTCAAACAAACCAAAAGACTAACTGTATCTTCTGCAATGGAAATCATCAATCGAGTAGATGTACTAAGTTAACTAGGTACGAGGATCGCGAAAAATTTGTTCGGGAAAAGAATCTTTGCTTCAATTGCCTTAGCGGATCTAACCATAGAGCACAAGACTGTCGATCGAAATACTCTTGCCAAATTTGTCATCGGAGGCATCACACTGCACTTCATCGTGACTTTGCACCCAATGTCAGAATTGATTCGAACACCATTCCGAGCTTGGAGAATAGGCAGTCAACCTCAGCTACTTCGACTACAGTCAACCTCGTTAACTCTTCAGAACTACAAGCAACAACCAGTATGGATACCGAATCCACTCAGCTTCTTGGTATGGAACTGAAACCTACTTCAAACATTGTCTTGAAAACTGCAGTAGCTTTTGTCAAAGTAAACAACAAAGTCTACAGAGCGAACATCTTGTTCGATGAAGGAGCACAAAGATCTTTCATCTCTTCCAACTTTAGAAAACAGCTAGAACTTCTGCCATCTTCACAACTGTCAACTAGAATCTGCTGCTTTGGAGAGAAAAACGCTGTAAGAAGAGACCTTAACCTATTTAAACTGGACATATTGGAAAAATCTGGAAACCCTGTTCCCATAACCGTGGCTGAAGTTCCTCAAATTACAGCTCCATTGCAACTATATTCTTCGAGCGAATTGCAGAAACTGCCGTACCTAAAATCGTTATCTCTCGCTCATCCTAACCCTTGTGCTGAATTCTTCGTAGTGGACATCTTAATCGGAGCCGATTTTTATTGGACCTTCGTGGGCGATGAAATAATAAGAGGTCCTGGACCAACCGCTGTTAGCTCTAGTCTAGGGTACTTGCTTTCGGGACCACTCCAAGACCATCAAAACAACTCGACCTCAGTCCTTTTCGTTAGTACTTTCGCGGATCTGGAGAAGCAAACCGAAACCTTATGGACAACCGAGTCAATAGGCATTCATCCCGAAGAAACCTCCAGCCACTCTGAATTTCTTGAACATTATTGTAAAGATTCTATTGTGAAGGAGAAGGACCGATATGTGGTTAAACTACCGTGGAAAACTGACCACCCGACCCTCCCATCTAACTTAGAAGTTGCAGAGAAGCGTACCTTAAACCTCTGGAAGAAACTTCGTCGGGATCAAAACCTTCTTCAGACCTATCATTCGGTAATTATGGATCAGAAGTCTCGAGGTTTTATAGAGCATGTGCCAGATTTCCGATCTACTGTTTCTGGAACCCACTATATTCCTCATCGTGCCGTTCTCAAAGAATCCTCTTCGACGCCGCTTCGTATCGTATTCGATTGCTCTTGTAGAGCCGCTCCTGACCTTCCTAGCCTTAACGATTGTTTGGAAGCTGGCCCACCCTTGCAAAACGATCTGACGCAAATCTTAATTCGTTTTCGTCTTGGAAAATTTGCCTGTGTCGCTGATATCGAGAAAGCCTTCCTTCACATCGGACTTCACCAGGACGACCAAAATTTCGTACGCTTTTTATGGCCAGACGACCCTTTCAATCCGGATTCGAAACTTACTTGCTATCGGTTCAAAGTCGTACTTTTTGGAGCCACCAGTTCTCCTTTCATCTTAAATGCCGTTGTATGGAAACACCTTTCTCTTTCGCAAAGCGATGTAGCTGCTGATCTCAAACAAAATCTGTACGTTGATAACGTGGCGACAAGTATGGACAACGAGGATGAATTGACAAACTTTTATCACGCATCTCGAAGAATCTTCAAAGATGCCGGAATGAACTTACGAAGTTGGGTTTCAAACTCTAAGACACTAAACAACGTATCAAGCGCGGAGGAAACATCGGCGAAAGAGGAAACTACAAAGGTACTCGGAGTGTTGTGGAATCCGAAAGTGGATGATCTGAGTTTTCCTATTCGAAACATCTCGTCAGAAAGCTTGACGAAGCGACAAATTCTACAACAAACCGCTAGGATATTCGATCCCTTGGGATTTCTTTCGCCCGTCGTAATACAAGCTAAAAGATTCCTTCAGAAACTCTGGAAACAGGACCTTGATTGGGACACCGCGCTTCCCCCTCAACTTAGCGAAGAATGGATTTTAGTCACAAAGGAAATGACCACTGCCTTGAATCTGAAATGGCCACGGCGCTGTTTACCTTTCCGTCCGGAAGACCCCGTGGAACTCCACGTTTTTGCAGACGCTAGCCAACATGCTTACGGAGCCGCCGTCTATCTAGTCCAAGGAAGTGAATCAGGACTCGTCATGTCGAAAGCCAGGGTAGCTCCACTTAAAGCACTAACTGTACCACAACTTGAACTAATGGGACTAGTCATCGCTGCTAGACTGGCTGTTTACGTGAAAAAAGCTATTTCGCATGAAAGGATGAAGCTAAATTTTTATGCATGGACGGATTCGCAAATAGTACTCGCCTGGATGAAGCAACGTGAAATCAAAAACATCTTTGTCAGGAACCGAGTCAAAGAAATTACCACAATTTGCAGTGACCTCAATATGGAAATGAACTATTGCCCTACCAAGCATAATCCGGCGGATCTATGTACCAGAGGTGTACCTACCATTGAATTAACGACTTCCCTCTGGCGAAACGGACCCTCCTGGTTAACTAATCATAACGAATGGCCTGGAAGCGAAGCTGTTGAAGAGAAGGTGAACTTAACTGGAGTCGTACCTGCCAACGAAGAAACTGAAACTTTTGCAACTTTCATAGAAACACATTGAGTAATTACGCGTGTGACAGTGTCGCAATAACTAGTTATTCCTCTGGTATAAAGGTGACCCCAATTAGTCAACCCAATCAGTGTTCAATCTTCAATCAGTCTGTACGTACCGAACAGCAAATACATAATCTTAAAAGCTTTGATCAACGGTCTTGGAAAGCTTTATCCCTAATCACAACGCAGGGCCAACTTCAATTCCTTACATTTTGGTGCCGTGACCAGGATCCAAGATGCTGTCTGATCAGGAGAGTAAAGTTGCTGTATCGGCAGGAACGACCAGGGACCCTAAGGTATCTCGTCGTGTAACTAAAACTACTATTAATAAGCTAATCAATCGAGCGGATGAAATGATCAACGATGTGACTCTACCTACCGCAAGCAAAATCGTCAAACTTAAGGACATCGTTGATCAACTGGACATCAAACTCAAATCTTTCGACGAAATTGAAGAATCCATTTTGTCGGGTATTGCTGGAGAAAAAGAGTTTGTAGAAGAGCTCGACCTCGCTGACGAATACCGTTTGAAGACTCGCGATCGAATTTCTGATATCTTAATCAGCATTGAAACTTTGCGTCAGACTACGACTGAACCCGCTGCTCAGCCATCTTCTAGAAATCTGAACGAAAGAAGCACCGTATCGCATGCTGCTAAACTTCCGAAACTATCCTTGCCCCAGTTTTCAGGCAACCTGTTATCTTGGAGAACTTTCTGGGACGCATTCGAAAGCGAAGTACACAATGATAGCAGCCTTCCTAACGTATCGAAGTTCAACTATTTGAAATCGCTTGTGGAGAAGGAAGCAGCGGCAACTATTGAAGGGTTAAGCCTGACAAATGAGAACTACGCTAAAGCTATCGATCTTCTGAAGGAACGTTTTGGACAAACTCCCAAAATCATCGCTGCCTATATGAGGGCTCTGTACAATCTGCCTAAAGCTAACAACAACCTATCGGATCTGCGAAAGTTTTACGACACCTTGGAAACCTACATTCGCGGACTTGAAGCGTTAGGCAAAACTCCGGATAGTTATGGAGACCTCTTGGTATGTATACTGCTGGACAAACTTACCACAGACACCAAACGGAACCTATCGAGGGACAGTCGAGTAGTTGACTGGAGCCTAGATGAGTTGAGGAAGGCGCTGAAGACAGAAATCCAGATACTTGAGTCGAGTCAGACATTGGAATTCAACAAGCCGGCTTCAGAACATCGAAATCATGGTGACACTTTTCGTTCGTCAAACAAAACTTCTACCCCAGCTGCAGCATCTGCGTTGAGCGTCATTCAAACAAACCAAAAGACTAACTGTATCTTCTGCAATGGAAATCATCAATCGAGTAGATGTACTAAGTTAACTAGGTACGAGGATCGCGAAAAATTTGTTCGGGAAAAGAATCTTTGCTTCAATTGCCTTAGCGGATCTAACCATAGAGCACAAGACTGTCGATCGAAATACTCTTGCCAAATTTGTCATCGGAGGCATCACACTGCACTTCATCGTGACTTTGCACCCAATGTCAGAATTGATTCGAACACCATTCCGAGCTTGGAGAATAGGCAGTCAACCTCAGCTACTTCGACTACAGTCAACCTCGTTAACTCTTCAGAACTACAAGCAACAACCAGTATGGATACCGAATCCACTCAGCTTCTTGGTATGGAACTGAAACCTACTTCAAACATTGTCTTGAAAACTGCTGTAGCTTTTGTCAAAGTAAACAACAAAGTCTACAGAGCGAACATCTTGTTCGATGAAGGAGCACAAAGATCTTTCATCTCTTCCAACTTTAGAAAACAGCTAGAACTTCTGCCATCTTCACAACTGTCAACTAGAATCTGCTGCTTTGGAGAGAAAAACGCTGTAAGAAGAGACCTTAACCTATTTAAACTGGACATATTGGAAAAATCTGGAAACCCTGTTCCCATAACCGTGGCTGAAGTTCCTCAAATTACAGCTCCATTGCAACTATATTCTTCGAGCGAATTGCAGAAACTGCCGTACCTAAAATCGTTATCTCTCGCTCATCCTAACCCTTGTGCTGAATTCTTCGTAGTGGACATCTTAATCGGAGCCGATTTTTATTGGACCTTCGTGGGCGATGAAATAATAAGAGGTCCTGGACCAACCGCTGTTAGCTCTAGTCTAGGGTACTTGCTTTCGGGACCACTCCAAGACCATCAAAACAACTCGACCTCAGTCCTTTTCGTTAGTACTTTCGCGGATCTGGAGAAGCAAACCGAAACCTTATGGACAACCGAGTCAATAGGCATTCATCCCGAAGAAACCTCCAGCCACTCTGAATTTCTTGAACATTATTGTAAAGATTCTATTGTGAAGGAGAAGGACCGATATGTGGTTAAACTACCGTGGAAAACTGACCACCCGACAAATAGAATATCATGACAATATCACTATCAGGATACCTAATGATATTAGGTATAATAATAATAAGAAGAATAATAAAAGCACATGTCACGAATATGTC
The DNA here is from genome assembly GCA_002872375.1 of Eulimnadia texana. Classification (NCBI taxonomy): domain Eukaryota; kingdom Metazoa; phylum Arthropoda; class Branchiopoda; order Diplostraca; family Limnadiidae; genus Eulimnadia; species Eulimnadia texana. The sequence continues at coordinate 9,206 of NKDA01000071.1, forward strand.
AAAAGGGAATGTTGCATTGAGAAATTGATGATTTAGGATGATTATGACGGAACGGAGGAAGCGTCACGTGAATCTGTCCCCAGTGGTTCTCGAACTTCAGAAATGACTTTTAATCAACCAACAGTTAGAAAGATCATCCAAACGTGTGAATACGGAGGGGGAAAAGGGGAAAATAAGTAAAGGAGGGGGGAAAGGGGAAACTGGAAGTGGAAACGCTGAGAGATTCTTTGAAGATTCTTCTATGATTCTTGATTCCATGATTCCCTTTGTCCTGTCCGTCTAATCCAATAACAAACAATTTGACATGGAGCATTCTTGAAGTTTCTCTTCATTTGCATATCAACGTAACATCTTCTATAAAAAATCCATCAAAATCATCTTCAATTATAATTACATAATATTTCATTAATATTTTATGTAATAATAATAATTCAACAAGAACTCACCGAGTTTAGGTCTTAAAAAAAGTCTTGATGGGGAAAACTTGTTTCCCCTTTTCCCCTCCTCCCTTATTTCTCCCTTTTCCCTCTCCGTATACTAGAACGTAAGGCTATATACTTCCACATTTCCCCTTTTTCCACTTCTCTTGTTTTCCCCTTTTCCCCTTCTGTACTAGAATGTAAGACTGTACTTCCACATTTCCCCTTTTCCTCCTCCTCCCTTATTTTCCCCTTTTCCCCCTCCGTATACTAGAATGTAAGGCTGTACTTCCGTATTTTCCCTTTTTCCCCTCCGTACTGGAATGTAAGACTATACTTCCACATTTTCCCTTTTCCTCTCTTCCCTTATTTATCCCTTTTCCCTTTCCGTATACTAGAACGTAAGGCTGTACTTCCACATTTCCCCTTCTTTCTCTTCCCTTATTTTCCCTTTTTCCCCCCTCCGTTCTAGATTGTAAGAATATACTTCCACATTTCAACTTTTTCCTCGTCTCGTATTTTTCCCTCTTCTGACCCCATCTTCCCCTTTTTCAGGGAAAATCCCTGCAAAGTAAGAACATACTGGACAACTTGCAGCGTTCTATTTGTTTCGTATTTCTGTATTAAATTCCAGAAGAAACAAAACAAAACAAAAAGGACCAATTAAATCCTCAATAAACTGGCTTATGAATCCCATGAATTGTTATTCGGACCAAAGAGAATGTCAGAAAATAATACTTGCTTGTTTTCGCTAATTGCCTCTGCATGAGGATAAAACAATACTTTTGCTTCTGGGTCTTTTAGCCACGAAATACTATTTATAAGGTTTCCAAAGGACTAATTCAGTATTTCTCATTTAAATTGCTTCGTGTCTATCACACGAAAGCGAGAGAAAAAAAAAAAACGAATAATATTAGAGCCTCCAACGACAACTTCTGCGGGAACGAGGACTTCCCGCTGTCGCTCGGGCCGACTCGAGTGGCTTCTTAACAAAAAATTCTAATAAAATAAATTTTAAATTTTTTATTAAAATATTTTATTACGTTAGATTACATTTTATAACATGTAATATAAATAATTTCTTAATTTTGAGATAGTTTTCCCAAATTTTCCGTAGAGCGTAACGCCATCTAGCGGCAGAATATGGAACTGTTTTCCACTTTTTCACTCAATGGAACAGATTGTATCTAGATTTCCATGATTTTTTAGAAGGACTTTAAGACTTTTCATCATACGAAAATTAAATAATAATTACATATATTTATAACTTTATTATAATATTTTGTTGGGGAATTTTTTTAAAATATTTTCTCATTAGGCGGGAGCAGCGGTTTAATACGAAAGTAGAGAGAACGCAGGTGTGTGGACAATTTGCGCGGTCGGGCCCCGGTTGACAATAGGGCCTATTCCCAAAAAGGTGCACCTCACTATAGCGGACACTTTTATAAAATGCATTTATTAAAATTTTTAACTTTTCTGGGTATCAAATTGTTTCTCTGATTTTTTTGGCGATTTTTAGAGGTATTTTCGAGTCGATTCATTGATAAGGTTATTTTATACGAGTGTCCGTAGTAGAGAGGGAGTGGTCTACAGAGGTCTTTTGGGAATAAGGTCCCTATACCCCGTGATGAAATATTATGAAATATGCCTCATTTGGCACTGCGGTTGTCAATTCCCAGTTTGACAGTTAAAGGGAAATGACGTGCCTAAAAACAGTGCCCTCAGCCTACCAACCTTTGGATATAGACCCTGTGCACAAAAGCTAGGGGGGTGGAGTTAAGTGGGTGTCCGCCATGTTGGAGGGCAGCTGATCGAGCGGTAGGCTTGTTTACATTGCTGTGCGGCAGTCGAATAGAATATTTTGTGTCATGTTTTACTTGATGGTCAACCAAAATTTAACATTAATAAAAAGCCCTTCTTCTCCATTTTATTTTAAATGCTGAATCAGCTAAGGATTTAAAAACAACATTTTCTTTGTATCAAAGCGACGTCTCTCACGGGTTACTGTGGTGACAAGTCTTGGTAGAATGATCCTGTAAGATGGTAAGTCTATTCCTGGGAATTCAAATTTTTAATTCCCCAGAATTAAATAAAGAAGCAATAGGTCATATAAAAGGCTTAGCAAAATTATCAAGGCTGATCGCGTTTTCAAGCAATCGAGCGTGTATTTCCAAGGAAGGTCCTGTTGGGAATGCGTTCCTCATGAAGTTTTGAGGTTAACCTGGACGTTTTATTCCATGATCACGTAATTCAAAGAAAGTTTTACGTTCGTTTACCGTATGTAAAACTGGCCATTGAAACGTTTGAAGCTTTTTCATCTGCAACCATGTTCCAGCCATAAAGAGTATCTTTTTTTCTTGAATTATTTTCTGATTAGTTGAGCATTTCGTTTGATCGTTTCTCCATTTTTATTACGATAAAAAGGAATAATGAGGCTTTCTGAAATGTTACTTTTGGTTTAGGCCATTATAGTACAAAAATAAAACAAATAATATCCCATTTGAATACTGTACTCTCTTCCAAAAATGTAGGGAAATGAAACCCTAAACAAATTTAGGCAAAGAAATGCTACATCTCTATTGGGTAAATGCCTACATATAGTACTCGTTTTACAATTGTAGGATTTTTTTACCTACATTGATTAGTCGATTGGGATAATGTAGGAAAATCATGGTCTACAATAATGTAGGTAAACAAACCCTATGTTTTTGTAGGGTTAATACCTACATTTAGTAGACGCTTCTAAAAAATGTAGTCAAAAGTTTTCGTATAAATATATAGGAAAAAAAGCCTACAATATTATAGCACTAATTACGCTACATTAAGTACTGAATTATAGAAATGTAGCCTTTTATTCCCCTACAAAAAATTTAGGGATAAAACCATACATTCTTGTAGTTTTAATTGCTACATTTTAGTAGTTGATTCTGGAACTGTGGGCCACGTGGCCCAACGATTGCCCAAGATCAGTCTGCAAATGCAATCAAGACCTATAAGATGTGTAATGGCAGTGCCAATCTGTTCAGTGGTTTTTAATGCATCTTGATTGTCGTGTCTAAGAGTTATTCAAATGTGAATGGAAGGAAACTACTTCTATATGCTATTTCGTTACTGGACAGAAGTTCACTATCATTTTGTTTGTGCACATTCCAAAGTGAAGTAGACTTGCACGTGGTGGTGAACTTCGCCTTGAATGTAATTTATATCAGAACAGATTTATTTTTTTCTTGTAATTTCCTAGTAACTAGAAGTCAACAACTGAGACTGTGTGCGGTTAACTGAAATAACAAATATTTTGGCATAAACATTTGAAAAATTCATAAAATATACGTCGATTGTAACCCAAAGTTGGATTTCGTAAATTTCATTTCATTGTGTCATACTTGATCTGCCATTCACTGATCTTCCCTTTGACTTTATGATTTGTATAATCGTTATAGTGAAATAAATTGATTTGTTGTTTTTCTATTTTAAACCGCGCAAAATTTCTGTTCATTTGCATCCGTAAAACCGATATCGATATCCATCAGTTATCAAGTACAGTACCGATCGATACCATAAAAGAAATTTAGAAAAAAGTGTAATCGAAGATTATAAATCGAAACATGAAATATATCGATAGAATTCGAACATCGATAAAACTATCGATAAAACCCTGCAAGTAACGATTTTCAGCTGCGTAGCAGTTCTGAAAAAGCCTACATTTTGTAAGGAATAAGCCTAGTTTTTGAAGGCAGGAAGACCACTTTTTGAAGGAAATTAGTCTAAATTTTGTTGACGATAAGTCTACATTTTGTAGAAACAAAATCCTACTTTCAACTTAGGCAAAATTTTCCTACTTATTTTCTGGAAGCCGATTCGCCTACAATTCTGAAGGCAAATTTCCCTACATTTTTGGAAGAGAGTACAGACACGTAAACAAGCCAACCGCTCGGTCAGCTGCCCTCCAATATGGCGGACACTCACTTAACTCCACCCCCCTAGCTTTTGTGCACAGGGTCTATAACCTCCAGCCAACGTCAGCACCCCCAAGTTGCACAAGTAAATACTAACAAATTAATAGTAGATCATAGCGCAAAGCATCGATAGAAATAAATTAACGTTAAACTTTCAGTCCTCCATTCTTCATTTCTTTCTCTTTCTTTCTTTCTTTCTTTCTTTTTTTTTTTTTTTTTTTTTTTTTTTTTTTTTTTTTTTCTCCTCCTCCGTTACCATTGCTGCCCAACCCGAGCATCCCATGATGGGGGCGACAGGTGGGGAGGACCCCGAGGGCCCATGGATTACCGTGGGCTCAAATAAAAGGCTCCGATCCGGTCAAATCAAGGAGAAACAAAGGGAAGAATTCATGGAAATCGAAAATGCATTTGCTAAATCTTTCAGGGACAACAATACAGCAGGGGACCCTGATTATGGTAAATGGCCAATCATCTTCCGTTTCACGGAAAAAGATATAACTTTCAACAGCATCCCAGCTAAAGACAGGGTAAAGATTTGGACAGACCTTAAAAATCAATTAAACGAAGAAGTAGAAAAAATCAACATTCACCCCACTATGGGAGATTTAATTGTCTTCCCCAAAACCCCGCTACAAAGAAAACTACTCCTGAACATTAAGACACTAGTAGGGAAAGAGGTAAACCCCAGGAAACCAGCGAAGGAAGGCAAATGCACGGGGATTATTCTAGGAGTGAATATCAACTGGACGGAGGAGGAAATCCTCGAGGAACTAAAAAACAACCAACTCCCAGCAGTCAGCGTTCGGAGACTCTTTAGAATTGACGAGACCCTTAAGAAAACCCCAATCCCGAAAGTTGTAGCAACTTTCGCCTCAAGTAATGTACCAGAAAAAGTGACCCTATTCTATGAGGTAAAACGAACTGCGGAGTACATAGAGAAACCAATACGGTGCTACAACTGCCAGGGGCTAAGGCACACGCAGCACTCATGCAAAAAAGAAAAAAAGTGCCTTTTCTGTGCATCCCCCCACAACGAGGCAGAATGCCCTTCTAGAACAGACAGATTAAACCTGAAATGCGCCAACTGCGGAGGGCCCCACGCGGCCAATGCCAAAACATGCCCTAAAATTGCAAAAGCCACCCAAGTCCTGCGAATCCAAACTAACCGAAACCTATCTTACAAAGAAGCCCTCACACAGTGGTCTACCACAGTTCAGAAAGTGAAGCGACAACCAACAAACCAAAGTGTACCCCAACCACCAGTCCACCAGTCCAGAGAACCAACAAAGAATCCACAGACAAACGATACCACGATCCCGATAAATACATGCAAGGAACAAACCCCCCAAATTCAGAAACCCAAAGAGAAACCCAACCAAGAATCTGTCTCGATGTCAGATATATTACTGGCATCATGTGTCATGGGGCTAATCCTAAAAAATTTGAACCACCCTTCACTCCCAAAACTACTCCTCGAAATTCTTAGAAATCAAACGAAAATAACATTCGACCTAGAGAACATTCTGGAAACCGTAAAACAAATACAGTTAACAACCCTCACACTACCAGAAGGACAACTAGCTGACGCAGACTTCTTTTAATGGTTAGAATTGTCCTCTGGAACGCACGCAGCCTTAACCAAACGAAAACCATAGAACTTAAAAACCTAATTGTACAAAGCAACCCAGAACTAATCGGAATCTGTGAAACTTGGTGGGGTGGTCAAAGGAGCGCCAAACAAATCCCTGGGTACAACGTAGTATTCAAAAACAGACCGGATGGCTACGGGGGCATTGCGTTATACACGAAAAACACCCTAGACGTAGAGCAAATTCAAATCCAACTCCCCCCAGACACGCGGACCGAAGTCCTGGGCATTGAGTGGAGAATTAACCCACAAAAGACGCCTTCAGTTATCTTAGTCTACAACCCCCATTCAGACTACCTAACAACTGCTGACTTGAACTCACTTAGTAACTCCCTACAAAACAGCTTCCTAATTATAGGAGACTTTAATGCCCACCATCCACTATGGGACACTAAAGCAGTCCAAAATTCCGCCGGCATAAAAATCTCAGAGCTCCTACTAGAGTCAGACAACTGGAACATTTGCAATCCCCCCGACCTGGGAACCCACTACGTAGGCACATCCCTTCCTCTCACGACACCAGACCTAGTGCTGTCGTCACCCGACCTTCTCCCACTAATACAAATAGAAACAGGCCCGTACTTAGGGAGTGACCACCTTCCAGTGGTCACAAACCTCGAGTATGAAACAACAAATCAACCTACCAACCAATTCAGGTGGCACCTTAATAGAGCTAAATGGGAGGATTGGGGACGAACACTTGACGAAATGGGGGACACACCAGAGAATAACTGGACATATGAGTGGCTCGTAAGTAGCATCCTAAACGCAAGCGAGCAGTTCATCCCACATACCACAGGAAACCGCCCATCACGTAGGAGAAAAACTTTATTTGGGGTGACTAACGAGGGACTGAAACTAATAGCCCAAACCAAAAAGGCATGGAGGAAATACTTAGCCTCCCCAACCCATGAAAATAGAACCGAGTGGAAGAAACTAGAGGCTCTCAAAAGAAGGAAAATTAAAACAGATGCGAAAGAATCATGGAAAATTTCTGCAACGGTCTCTCTTTCCACTCAAATTCCAGCAAAATATGGAACTTTGTTAGGAAAAAATCTAACCCAGAATTGACGAATCAAAACCGAACGATACAGGGGGTCCGAGATCCACAAGGGTTCAAACTGAGGGAAAATCATAACATTGTAGAAACATTAGCAGATTTCTACGAAGCTAACTTCCAAACCAAAACAATCCGAGACCCCACCACCAACAACTCAATCAACCAAGCAATCCAAAACGCATTCAATCAAGACACAAACAACATAAACAAGCCATTCTCAATAACCGAACTCCAGGAGAGCCTTAAAACTCTCAAAGACACAGCGATGGGCCAGGACAGGATCCATAACGCAATGCTCAAACGCCTACCCCCAAGATTCCAAACCGTCCTACTCCACGTTATCAACGATATATGGGCCACAGGAACCCTCCCGCAGTCCTGGAAAACCTCAAAAATTATACCGATTTTCAAAAAGGGTAAAGATCCCTGGGACCCCGGTGCATATAGGCCCATAAGCCTTCTATCGTGCGTGGCAAAAGTGATGGAGAAAATGGTAAATAGAAGACTTGAGTTCCACTGCGAGAGCAACCTCTTCCTTCCCCCAACACAGAATGGATTCCGCAGGAAGAGATCCGCGATAGACATTCTGACGAAATTAGAAAACGAGATAAGACATACTTTCCTCAAAAAAGAAATCCTCGTAGCCATATTCTTTGACCTAGAAAAGGCTTATGATACGGTGTGCCTGGAAGGACTACTATACAAACTGACGAAAATAGGTATAAATGGTCCCTGCCTCAAGTTCCTGTCAGAATATACAAAAGGGAGAAACTTCTTTGTCTTTGCAAATAACACAGAGTCGACCCAGAGACCCGTCAACGCAGGACTCCCTCAAGGGTCAGTACTGAGCCCCCTATTATTTAACATAGCCACTAGAGACTTCCCAAGAATCCGTGATCAGATCGGAGGGATCGGCCAATTTGCGGATGATCTGACAGTATGGGCGAGAGGGCCCACAACTGAGGTTATTTCAGCAGAATTACAAGAGTACATATACAGGGTTGAAGACTGGGCAAAAATCTGGAATTTTAAATTTAATATCCCCAAAACGAACGCAATGATGTTCACGAGGAAATTGAAAGCCCAATCCCCCAAGCTATCCATGCACAACACCGAAATCCGGGTTGTGCGCACAGCAAGGGTACTCGGGGTGATATGGTATGAAAAGCTCACGTGGAAACACCACATAGACTACCTTGTAGCCGATGCCTCGCGTAGACTACAAATAATCAAATTTCTAGTAGGGGAAAAACATAGACCTGAGGGAAAGACGCTGATCCGAATATACACCCAATACATCAGGGCAAAACTTGACTACGGCAGTGTCGTCTTCGAATCAGCGTCAAAATCGATGAAGGAAAAGCTCCAGAAGGTACAGAACAAAGCCCTAAGACTAATCTGCAATGGCAGGAACTCAACCCCAATCCCGATCCTACACATAGATACGGGAATCCTACCTCTAGAAGAGCACAGAGAGACCCAACTTGCAATATACTTTGGAAAACACCTCATCAGGGAACACATCAACTCGTTCTTAGTAAACCCCGACGCTAAAACCAAAGCACAAAACAGTTACAACCGCCTAAACACACCCGGCTTGACAAAGTTCCACCAAACCTGCGAGAAATTCTCAATCCCGATACCTGACCCGTCAGAATACTGCAAGAACCCCACCCCCAGAACCCCCCATGGGAATGGCACAAACCCCCAATAGTAAAAGAACTCGTTAGATCCCCTAGATCTATCACTACCGATCACGAAATTAGAAACGCCTTCCAATGCTTTCTTAACAACTCACTACAGAGATTCCAACTACTCTACACAGATGGGTCGAAATGTCCAAACAAACGGTACAGGTGCAGCGTTCTACCACGCACAAAAAAATGTACACTCACTTTTCCCCCTCCCAGCTAGGGAAAGCATAGTATTCGCTGAGCTATACGCCATCATGGGGGCAATAGAATACTCGAGCGAACTAGAAGAAACCCAAATCTGCATCATAACCGACAGCAAAACAGCACTAAGAATGATTCAAAACCCCTTTCCAAACCAGCATCAAGACATCGTCATGCAAATACAGTCCCTCCTTCAAAAAGTCTATACCAAAAACAAACTCATCAAATTCCTGTGGGTTCCAAGTCATGCTGGAATCCAAGGAAACGAAATAGTAGATGGGGACGCCAAAACAGCCTCCCTAGCAAACGGACCTCATCTTCCCCGACAATTCGATTTCACAGCGTGGAGGAAACAAGTAACAAACAACGTTACAGAAAACTACCTCAACCTGGTCAAAGACAAATACACAACCAATACATACATCCAAGCCACAGGAGCCCTCAAAGCCAGACCTTGGCACTCTCACCAAAATAGGAAACTAGAGCAAGCCCTGTTCCGACTAAGGTCGGGGCACAACAAGATAGATCTACAACCTAAAATCAGGGCTTCCCAACGTGGTGGAAACACTGATGACGACGAACCTGACGAAAAATGTGTGCACTGCAACGCGGAGGAGGATGGAGTGGAGCACTTCCTGCTCCACTGCACCTCCTTCAGTGAAGAGAGAGCCAGACTAAAAAGCAAACTTATGGCCGGATCGGTGCCTTTTGACATCCAAACCCTCTTCGGGCTGAATGACTCCATTAACAAAAACCGACAATTTAGTATCCGCGATGCTTTGTGCTACTTCCTTAACAAAACGGGCAGAATACCTGAACTCCACTAACTGCATTTTTCTTTACTAGGACAACACCCCAACGCACAGCCCAATTCCTATTTTGCACAAAACCCCCCAGACGTGAGCAAACCCTGCGAGTTCCTCACAGAGGGAAAGGAAATCCCAATTAACTGAAATAAAATATCCAGTACCAAAAAAAAAAAAAAAAAAAAAAAAAAAAAAAGAAAAAAAAAAATAACAAACACAACCAAGCACCAAAAAAAAAAAAAAAAAAAAAAAAAATAAAAAAAAGGAAGAAAAACCCTCCCCCACCCAAAGGGAAAAACGCCACTAAGGTGTATCTCAATAAGATAATTCGAATGATACGACATCTACCAGTCAAACCAGAAACCAAGCAGAACAAACGGACAGGGCGCCCAAGAGACTCACCAGAGTTTCATGTCGCCAAAAAACCATCTCAACTCAACTCACTGCGGTTGTCTCCGCTTCGTAACGAATTCCCCACTGTGTTGCCGCAACATTTGTACTGCGCCGCCATGGCTTATTTCCAGCCAAAAATATTTTCTGCAGAACTAAGAAAAATAAGTGTTATGTACAGTCATGTTCAAAAAAAAAGGGTACAGTACAGGAAGGGCTTATCGCCGCTTTTATTTCGCTTGCGCTATGGCATAGTTGCCGGACTCGGCTTTCGGCCGTTTGAAAGGAGTGATCCAGCGCATCATTCTTTCGCCCCTTGCTATCAGTTTCGTTATAGGAAATTAAAAAATCATCTTTGATTTTGATTTGCAAATTCAACCAAGTTTTTTTCTTTATTTCTAATGTCATATTAGAACTAGAAATTCATTGTTATTGGAAGAAATGAAAATTAAAATCTGTCTAATCTGTTATTGTAGTTTTAATTTTTAAAATTAATATTAATATTAATTACCAACTTATGTAAAAAAAATAGAAACATTCTTACACGACAGAGACTTAAATAATGACACTAGTATGCCAGTCATCAAGGAATATATTTATCTGTGTTTTTTTTCTAAATATCGCAAGCCGTTTATGCACGTTTCTCGTCATTTAGTTCTGTGATAAGCTAAAATGCTGATCATTTTAAAATATTATACAAGATAAAAGACAAAATACGGAACAAAAAATATATAAGTTAAAATAACATTGTGAAACACATTCTTAAAACGAAATATTTTCATCAAGATGAAATAGTAAACTTGAAACTTCAAACGTTTTTAGGACCATATACCGTCTAATCATGGAGTTAATCGAGTGAGTTAATTTGCAAATCAAAATTAAAGATGATTTTTTAATTTTGTATAACGAAACTGATAACAAGGGGGAAAAGAATGATGCGCTGGATCACTCCTTTCAAACGGCCGAAAGCCGAGTCCGGCAACTATGCCATAGCGCAAGCGAAATAAAAGCGGCGATAAGCCCTTCCTGTACTGTACCCTTTGTTTTTGAACATGACTGTACGTTAAAAACAACGGGTGGTATATTGTTATTATGATTGTTAATATAATATAATACATTGTTAATATGATATGATGATAGGGGGAAAAGTTTGCAACTAGCATAAGGAAAGAGATGTACTGCGCCGTAGTGGGGTCTTCATATTTCATACTCCACTACGGCCCAGTGCACTGATTTTTAATTCAAGTGGAAATACAACTAACACAAGAAATGAGATGCACTGGGCTGTAGTGGGCTTTTCACATGTCTTACCCCACTACGGCCCAGTGCACCGAATACTGTATCAAGTCGAAAGACAACTAACACGACAAATGAGATGCACTTTGGCTGTAGTGGGCTTTTTCTCATGTCATATCCCACTACGGCCCAGTGCACTGAATACTGTTTCAAGTGGAAATACAACTAACACAAGAAAAGGGATGCACTGGGCTGTAGTGGGGTCTGCACATGTCCTACCCCACTACGGCCCAGTGCACTGGATTTTGCATCAAGTAGAAATACAACCAACACAAGAAAATAGATGCACTGGGCTGTAGTGGGTTTTGCGTACTCCACATCCCACTACGGCCCAGTGGTGCCGCCTTAGGTTAGGTTAGGTTAGAATGATGAGAATGATAACGGAGGTAAAATATGTCAGCTTTTTCCTGTCGTCATGGTTTATAATATGAAAAGGTACCGGCAGTGTCGTGTTCAGGTCGTCGGAACCCTTTTTCAGGGACTCGCAGTCAGGGGTCGCTGATTTACTCACCGGGTTATGAACTTGACACCGCAGACCAGACTTCACACTTTCTCAAACACGGAATGTATTTTAATCAGCCACCCACGTTTTTCATTTTTAAACTATTTATAAACATTTCCCGACTCGACATTCTCATAGAATATGTCGCATTTGGAACAGAGACTCGGTGAGATCTCAGTAAGACCTCCCCACTTTGTAGAGTTTCTCACTGAGATCTCACTTGAGTCTCTGTTTCAAATTCTACATACTGTATGAAAATTTACAGTCGGGTTATTAGTATACTTATCAATTTTTAGTATTCTTGCTTAAAACTAGTTCAGTTAGCACATCGAACATGACAGTTTCGTATCGGATGAGGTGTTCCAGTAGTCGGAGTTAAGGTGAATTCTTCACTTGGACTAGTTTCACGAACTGTGCTAAGTCGCCTGCCTGGGGTAACTAACTCGGTCCTACTCCCGACGACTTGCTAGATTCTGCTACTAGTTGTGCTACTCGGCTTGTTCATCTGAACTAGTTCAAAAGGACGAGTCCTGATCGCTGGAATCGTTGAGTCGAGGATTGAATTTTGGAGATGGTCGCCTTCTGGATAGCTGAAAGTAGCAAATAGTAAGTTAGCTTACTGCTGAATCACTAGTGCTAACTACGATACTTACATAATCTACTTGGAGAGTTCCTGAAGTGAACTGAGAACCTTGAAGTCTAGGCTGTTTGAATGTAGCAGAGAACACAGTTTTGTACTGCGCAGCTCTCTGGGTACAGAATCCGTACCTACTGAGTAGCAGGAACAGATCTCTGCGGTACTGTTTAGTCAGAATGGCGTAGAGGTACGGGTTGGTACAAGCATTCAGTGGGTAGAAGAAGACCAGGAGTATCTTCGAGTGCGTTACATCGATCAGTGGATACCCTGCTACTGCAGTGATACCGAAAAAAGCGATAGGGGCCCAGCACGAGAAATCAGTGAATACTAGCAGAGCCATTCGTTTAGCGACTGTGGCGTCTGAGTGCAATGCTAAGGAATCGTCCCTTCCTCTTATCGAGTGGTACATGTGGCCGAAACACAGGCAGATGATGAAGAAAGCTAGTCCTTTGGTCATTAGCAGAACACTCAGGTAGATGGTATCGCCAATGTCCCGGTTCTCCATCGGCAAACAAATACTAACATTTGAAATAATAAAAAAACTTACATAAATCATAAAAAATATCTCGTTTCAACTTCAAAAGAGAGTAGAATCTGCTGCTTTGGAGAGAAAAACGCTGTAAGAAGAGACCTTAACCTATTTAAACTGGACATATTGGAAAAATCTGGAAACCCTGTTCCCATAACCGTGGCTGAAGTTCCTCAAATTACAGCTCCATTGCAACTATATTCTTCGAGCGAATTGCAGAAACTGCCGTACCTAAAATCGTTATCTCTCGCTCATCCTAACCCTTGTGCTGAATTCTTCGTAGTGGACATCTTGATCGGAGCCGATTTTTATTGGACCTTCGTGGGCGATGAAATAATAAGAGGTCCTGGACCAACCGCTGTTAGCTCTAGTCTAGGGTACTTGCTTTCGGGACCACTCCAAGACCATCAAAACAACTCGACCTCAGTCCTTTTCGTTAGTACTTTCGCGGATCTGGAGAAGCAAACCGAAACCTTATGGACAACCGAGTCAATAGGCATTCATCCCGAAGAAACCTCCAGCCACTCTGAATTTCTTGAACATTATTGTAAAGATTCTATTGTGAAGGAGAAGGACCGATATGTGGTTAAACTACCGTGGAAAACTGACCACCCGACCCTCCCATCTAACTTAGAAGTTGCAGAGAAGCGTACCTTAAACCTCTGGAAGAAACTTCGTCGGGATCAAAACCTTCTTCAGACCTATCATTCGGTAATTATGGATCAGAAGTCTCGAGGTTTTATAGAGCATGTGCCAGATTTCCGATCTACTGTTTCTGGAACCCACTATATTCCTCATCGTGCCGTTCTCAAAGAATCCTCTTCGACGCCGCTTCGTATCGTATTCGATTGCTCTTGTAGAGCCGCTCCTGACCTTCCTAGCCTTAACGATTGTTTGGAAGCTGGCCCACCCTTGCAAAACGATCTGACGCAAATCTTAATTCGTTTTCGTCTTGGAAAATTTGCCTGTGTCGCTGATATCGAGAAAGCCTTCCTTCACATCGGACTTCACCAGGACGACCAAAATTTCGTACGCTTTTTATGGCCAGACGACCCTTTCAATCCGGATTCGAAACTTACTTGCTATCGGTTCAAAGTCGTACTTTTTGGAGCCACCAGTTCTCCTTTCATCTTAAATGCCGTTGTATGGAAACACCTTTCTCTTTCGCAAAGCGATGTAGCTGCTGATCTCAAACAAAATCTGTACGTTGATAACGTGGCGACAAGTATGGACAACGAGGATGAATTGACAAACTTTTATCACGCATCTCGAAGAATCTTCAAAGATGCCGGAATGAACTTACGAAGTTGGGTTTCAAACTCTAAGACACTAAACAACGTATCAAGCGCGGAGGAAACATCGGCGAAAGAGGAAACTACAAAGGTACTCGGAGTGTTGTGGAATCCGAAAGTGGATGATCTGAGTTTTCCTATTCGAAACATCTCGTCAGAAAGCTTGACGAAGCGACAAATTCTACAACAAACCGCTAGGATATTCGATCCCTTGGGATTTCTTTCGCCCGTCGTAATACAAGCTAAAAGATTCCTTCAGAAACTCTGGAAACAGGACCTTGATTGGGACACCGCGCTTCCCCCTCAACTTAGCGAAGAATGGATTTTAGTCACAAAGGAAATGACCACTGCCTTGAATCTGAAATGGCCACGGCGCTGTTTACCTTTCCGTCCGGAAGACCCCGTGGAACTCCACGTTTTTGCAGACGCTAGCCAACATGCTTACGGAGCCGCCGTCTATCTAGTCCAAGGAAGTGAATCAGGACTCGTCATGTCGAAAGCCAGGGTAGCTCCACTTAAAGCACTAACTGTACCACAACTTGAACTAATGGGACTAGTCATCGCTGCTAGACTGGCTGTTTACGTGAAAAAAGCTATTTCGCATGAAAGGATGAAGCTAAATTTTTATGCATGGACGGATTCGCAAATAGTACTCGCCTGGATGAAGCAACGTGAAATCAAAAACATCTTTGTCAGGAAGCGAGTCAAAGAAATTACCACAATTTGCAGTGACCTCAATATGGAAATGAACTATTGCCCTACCAAGCATAATCCGGCGGATCTATGTACCAGAGGTGTACCTACCATTGAATTAACGACTTCCCTCTGGCGAAACGGACCCTCCTGGTTAACTAATCATAACGAATGGCCTGGAAGCGAAGCTGTTGAAGAGAAGGTGAACTTAACTGGAGTCGTACCTGCCAACGAAGAAACTGAAACTTTTGCAACTTTCATAGAAACACATTGAGTAATTACGCGTGTGACAGTGTCGCAATAACTAGTTATTCCTCTGGTATAAAGGTGACCCCAATTAGTCAACCCAATCAGTGTTCAATCTTCAATCAGTCTGTACGTACCGAACAGCAAATACATAATCTTAAAAGCTTTGATCAACGGTCTTGGAAAGCTTTATCCCTAATCACAACGCAGGGCCAACTTCAATTCCTTACATTTTGGTGCCGTGACCAGGATCCAAGATGCTGTCTGATCAGGAGAGTAAAGTTGCTGTATCGGCAGGAACGACCAGGGACCCTAAGGTATCTCGTCGTGTAACTAAAACTACTATTAATAAGCAATCAATCGAGCGGATGAAATGATCAACGATGTGACTCTACCTACCGCAAGCAAAATCGTCAAACTTAAGGACATCGTTGATCAACTGGACATCAAACTCAAATCTTTCGACGAAATTGAAGAATCCATTTTGTCGGGCATTGCTGGAGAAAAAGAGTTTGTAGAAGAGCTCGACCTCGCTGACGAATACCGTTTGAAGACTCGCGATCGAATTTCTGATATCTTAATCAGCATTGAAACTTTGCGTCAGACTACGACTGAACCCGCTGCTCAGCCATCTTCTAGAAATCTGAACGAAAGAAGCACCGTATCGCATGCTGCTAAACTTCCGAAACTATCCTTGCCCCAGTTTTCAGGCAACCTGTTATCTTGGAGAACTTTCTGGGACGCATTCGAAAGCGAAGTACACAATGATAGCAGCCTTCCTAACGTATCGAAGTTCAACTATTTGAAATCGCTTGTGGAGAAGGAAGCAGCGGCAACTATTGAAGGGTTAAGCCTGACAAATGAGAACTACGCTAAAGCTATCGATCTTCTGAAGGAACGTTTTGGACAAACTCCCAAAATCATCGCTGCCTATATGAGGGCTCTGTACAATCTGCCTAAAGCTAACAACAACCTATCGGATCTGCGAAAGTTTTACGACACCTTGGAAACCTACATTCGCGGACTTGAAGCGTTAGGCAAAACTCCGGATAGTTATGGAGACCTCTTGGTATGTATACTGCTGGACAAACTTACCACAGACACCAAACGGAACCTATCGAGGGACAGTCGAGTAGTTGACTGGAGCCTAGATGAGTTGAGGAAGGCGCTGAAGACAGAAATCCAGATACTTGAGTCGAGTCAGACATTGGAATTCAACAAGCCGGCTTCAGAACATCGAAATCATGGTGACACTTTTCGTTCGTCAAACAAAACTTCTACCCCAGCTGCAGCATCTGCGTTGAGCGTCATTCAAACAAACCAAAAGACTAACTGTATCTTCTGCAATGGAAATCATCAATCGAGTAGATGTACTAAGTTAACTAGGTACGAGGATCGCGAAAAATTTGTTCGGGAAAAGAATCTTTGCTTCAATTGCCTTAGCGGATCTAACCATAGAGCACAAGACTGTCGATCGAAATACTCTTGCCAAATTTGTCATCGGAGGCATCACACTGCACTTCATCGTGACTTTGCACCCAATGTCAGAATTGATTCGAACACCATTCCGAGCTTGGAGAATAGGCAGTCAACCTCAGCTACTTCGACTACAGTCAACCTCGTTAACTCTTCAGAACTACAAGCAACAACCAGTATGGATACCGAATCCACTCAGCTTCTTGGTATGGAACTGAAACCTACTTCAAACATTGTCTTGAAAACTGCAGTAGCTTTTGTCAAAGTAAACAACAAAGTCTACAGAGCGAACATCTTGTTCGATGAAGGAGCACAAAGATCTTTCATCTCTTCCAACTTTAGAAAACAGCTAGAACTTCTGCCATCTTCACAACTGTCAACTAGAATCTGCTGCTTTGGAGAGAAAAACGCTGTAAGAAGAGACCTTAACCTATTTAAACTGGACATATTGGAAAAATCTGGAAACCCTGTTCCCATAACCGTGGCTGAAGTTCCTCAAATTACAGCTCCATTGCAACTATATTCTTCGAGCGAATTGCAGAAACTGCCGTACCTAAAATCGTTATCTCTCGCTCATCCTAACCCTTGTGCTGAATTCTTCGTAGTGGACATCTTAATCGGAGCCGATTTTTATTGGACCTTCGTGGGCGATGAAATAATAAGAGGTCCTGGACCAACCGCTGTTAGCTCTAGTCTAGGGTACTTGCTTTCGGGACCACTCCAAGACCATCAAAACAACTCGACCTCAGTCCTTTTCGTTAGTACTTTCGCGGATCTGGAGAAGCAAACCGAAACCTTATGGACAACCGAGTCAATAGGCATTCATCCCGAAGAAACCTCCAGCCACTCTGAATTTCTTGAACATTATTGTAAAGATTCTATTGTGAAGGAGAGGACCGA
>NKDA01000072.1:0-5000 GCA_002872375.1 Eulimnadia texana
AGTTTTACCCTACTGATGACCACTGTCGTTGCGATAGTAATCCTGCGAAGTACGAGAGAACCGCAGGTTCGGACAATTGGTTCGTGCACTTGGTCGAGCGGCCAGTGGTGCGAGGCTACGTCCGCTGATTATACCTGAAGGCCTCTGAAGGTAGAATCGATGCTGGAGGAAGGCAATGATACGCCGCGTTGCGGCCGCCGGTGGCGATAACGAGACACCGCGTCTTCGATGCGGAATGCAGCGAAGTTGCCGAGGTTTCGGGCGGTTTGACGAGCGTGCTGTAATGAAGATTCAGTCGCCGGTTAACCGCTCTTGGCCAACCAAGTAATCCCGGAGGTCGTACGCCAAATCATCTGTAGACGACTTGGGTGCCGGCCGGGGTGTTGTACACGGTAGAGCAGTAACCCACACTGCGATCTTTTGAGACTCAGCCCTTGACCGGGAGATTTGTCTTGCCAGTTAGGCAAGTCTCCCGTAACAATCGGTCAAGTACGTAAAGGCTGTAGCTTCTCGGGCGCAAGTGGCTTCGGGTTTTTATATTATATATATATATATATATAGTTTTAAGTTTTGTTAGTTTTTCAAGTTTTTAGTTTTTACCACACATATATATATAGAGTCTTGCTAGAGCCAGAAGCACACAAGTCGTTGATTGTGTGGTGTTTTTGAAGTCGGTGATGGTATGTAGCTGCATTCGTGTAAAGAACAGCAAAAGAGAGAGACATTTTTCATTGTCGAGATGCCTGTGAGATTCGCCTTGCCAGCTCAGGCGTGAGAGTCTTGAAAGGCCGAGAAACGGAACGGGGATGCGGGGTCAGAAGAGTCGAACTCGTTCTGGGATCTCTGGCACCGTGGCTTCGAGTTGAACTTTTTTATTCTCTTGCGCCTCTTTCTTCTCGAGTGAGATTGTGCGCGCGGTTTATCAGAGAGCCAGCCGTTGGAAGACTTAAATAGTTTCAGTGGAAAACATAACTCAACGCGGTGAACTATACTTGTGAGCCGGCAGCTCCCGAGTTCTCTGCGCTGCCTGCACGACGTGAAGATTCGTCTTGCCAGCTAGGCGAGTCTTTAATCGGTCGGCTAAGCGCGCAGAGGGCGAGGAAAAAGAGCTAGTCCGGGGTCTCGGGCACCGCGACTTTCGAGTTTACGATTCACGCCGTTGTTGCACGTGGCAGACGAGTTTGTAGTTCCAAGTAAGCAGCAGCTTTTTTAGCTGTAGCGTAAGAGTTGCCTGTTCGTTCATAAAACTGCATTATGGTTAGCCGAGAGAGTAGCAATACCCTGTAAGTTCAATAAGATGGCAGCACTGTTACCTGTGCGAGTAGCAAAAGTTTTTACAAGCTTAGTGAACTAGCAGCCCTGCTAGCCGTAGAGAAGCAAATAGTCATTAAATGCAGTAAACTGGCAAGCAGTGTTAGTCGTAGAGAAGCAATAGTAATTAAATTCAGTAGACTGGCAAGCAGTGTTAGCTCGTACAGAAGCAATAGTCCATTAAATGTAATAAACTAGCCAACGCAGTTGTTAGTCGTAAGAGAAGCCAATAGTCATTACACATTCAGATAAACTAGCAAGCAGTGTTTAGTCGTACAGAAGCAATAGTCATTAAATGTAATAAACTAGCAAGCAGTGTTAGTCGTAGAGAAGCAATAGTCATTACACATTCAGTAAACTAGCAAGCAGTGTTAGTCGTACAGAAGCAATAGTCATTAAATGTAATAAACTAGCAAGCAGTGTTAGTCGTAGAGAAGCAATAGTCATTCAATGCAGTAAACGAACAGCAGTGCTAACTGTATAGAAGCATCAGCATTATACATTCAGTAAACTAGCAGCACTGTTAGCCGCGCGAGCAGCTGTAGTCATTAAATGTAATGAACTAGCAAGCAGCGTTAGCTGCAGAGAAGCAATAGTCTTTTTAAGTTCAGTAAACGAGCAGCACTGTTAGCTGTAGAGAAGCAATAGCCATTATACAATTTAGTAAACTAGCAGCACTGTTAGCTGTGCGAGTAGCAATAGTCTTTGCAAGATCAGTAAAACTAGCGCAGCAGCAGCAGCAGCAGGTACTCTTTCAATCCAATTTACTATATGCTATGCGAGATTATTTCAATGGCTCACTAAAACGTTTTACTTCAATGTAAGAGTCTCGTCAGTTGCAGTTGTAAACAAAAGAAACTGTAAGATTATGGGGATCCTATTGTATTTGGGTAGTAACTAACGGGGCAAGAATCTTGTTCAGAATTCAGTTGTAAGGTCAGACTTCAAGATTCTTGCTACACGTTTCACTTTAACGTCAAGATGTTTTGTACTTGGTTGTAGTGTATCGGAGGCATATATATATAAATTTACTTGTAGGCAAAAGAAACAGCATGATTCTTTGAGATTCTTGTGTATTGGACGTTTAGCTTTTTAACGGGAACCTTTCATTAAAAGACTCGCAGGCAAACGATTTGCTTTGAAGATTCCTACAGATTCTTCAATAGTTGACTTGTAGGTTCTTGGGCACTCTATATAACCGAGTGACGGACAGTAGATGTTCTTTCAGATACTATTGTGTTTGGCTTTATTACGAATATCCTTTAAAGAAAAAACTGCAGGCACTCGGATTCTTGCACCTTCATTTGCACTTGACTCGTAGTCTATGAGGAATCTTTTATAAAAAAGACTTTGGAGCAATGGAGATTCGTTCAGATTCTTCCACATACTTTTTGCATTCGGCTTGCAGGTTCATAAGAAACCCTGTATAATAGACTTGTAGGCAAAACATTGTATAAGAATTCTTCCAGATCTTTACACTTGAAGGCATCGCGTGTAACACACATGCAGGCGAAACATTCTGAAAGATTCTTTCAAGATTCTTCCAGATTCACTGGCGTTTGACTCGTAGTTTACTAGGAATCGTACTTAGGACTCACTTGTAGGCAGCAAAGATTTGAAGATTCTCTGAGATTCTTCCAGATTCTTTATACTTGTAGGCATCGCGTGTAACACACACATGCAGGCGAAACATTCTGAAAGATTCTTCCAAGATTCTTCAGATTCACTGGCATTTGACTCGTAGTTTACTAGGAATCGTACTTAGGACTCACTTGTAGGCAGCAAAGACTTGAAGATTCTCTGAGATTCTTCCAGATTCTTTATACTTGTAGGCATCGCGTGTAACACACACATGCAGGCGAAACATTCTGAAAGATTCTTCCAAGATTCTTCAGATTCACTAGGCATTTGACTCGTAGTTTACTAGGAATCGTACTTAGGACTCACTTGTAGGCAGCAAAGATTGAAGATTCTCTGAGATTCTTCCAGATTCTTTATACTTGTAGGCATCGCGTGTAACACACACATGCAGGCGAAACATTCTGAAAGATTCTTCAAGATTCTTCCAGATTCACTGGCTTTTGACTCGTAGTTTACTAGGAATCGTACTTGGACTCACTTGTAGGCAGCAAAGATTTGAAGATTCTCTGAGATTCTTCCAGATTCTTTATACTTGTAGGCATCGCGTGTAACACACACTGCAGGCGAAACATTCTTCAATGATTCTTCCAAGATTCTTCCAGATTCATAGGCATTTGACTCGTAGTTTAATAAGAATCTTGGGATAATAGACTTGTAGGCAAAACAGATCCTTGGAAATTGTATTGTATTTTCACTGGGGTTTACTATAGGAATCTTGCAGATAAGTAAGAGAGAGAGATTCTCTGTGTTGGGGGTTGTAGGCAAACTTGTACAGTTTCAGTTGCAGAGTGTAATGAAAAAAAAAATTCCAAACAGTTAACAACCGATAAAAAAAAAAATAGGTCATCACGCGGATAAATTAGTGATAACATTGATAGACACTGTACGACGATATCATTAAAATAGTTGACGGCTAAAGAACTACCTGGGGCAGCGTCGCGGACCAAGTTATCACTGAAAAGTAGCCCGCATGCATCGGGAGTCCCGTGAAAAACTCACGATAACTACTATTTACGTTTAATATTTAATCTTCTGCAAGTCGCAGGAAGATCAAACTTACGTCCGAGCACTCGTCTTTTTAAACGCTGTTGCATGATGTATAAACATATCCATGTTATCCTAAAACGTTGCGGACCCCACCGGGTTACGGCGAAAGCGCCGAGTCTTTGTCACGGCCAAACGAGCCGAGCGCCTCGGGAGTTCCGCGAATTTCAGCCGCATTCGCGGTAACTTTTATTTTCTGTTAATAACTTCTTTCCTAGGAATCACAGAGAAACGGGACTTGCACCATCGTTCTCAGCTTTTCAAGAGCTATCGAATAGTGCATAAACATCCTCATGTTGTAATAAAAAAGGCAGCTTGCCCTGACATCAACGGAACTCGCGATAACTTTTTATTTTTCGTTAATAACTCTTTTGCCAGGAGTCACAGAGAAACGAGACTTGCACCATCGTTCGAGCTTTTCAAGAGCTATCGAATGGTGTAAAACACGCCCGTGTTGTAATGAAAAAGGTAGCGGACCCCGGTGCGTGCGGGCGCTCCGAAAAATTCCTCACGAGGAAGCGGCGCGAGCGCGTGAGGAGCCTCGAGGCGCTCTCCCGCACTCTCGAGAAACGTGATTTTTTCCTGAAATAACTTTTTCTGTAGAAACGGTAGAGAAACGAGACTTGGACGCACATTCTCGACTTGACAAGCGCTACCGAATGATGTAATGAGGCGACGAGAAATGTCGCGTGAAATCAGGAGTAGAGAGATTACGAACGTACATAGGGGGGTACCGTTTTCCCTATATGAGGAGGTGTCTGGTCACGAAACATTGAAATGAAGAAAGGCGGCGCGAGTACGGGTGTCCGATACAGTCCCGCGTGGTTCCCCAGAGAGCAGGAGAGGTCCGGGAAGAGCAATTTTCTCGGATTTTTCCAGTTTTTTCGGGGAGTTAACCGCGTGCGGATCACGGACGGCCCGGCGTTTTACTTTCTGATTTTCCTTGGAGTAGGATACCAGCCCGAGGCACGGGAAGAGTTTCGCTGGAAGTCGGTAGAGGATTG